>CM061537.1:103724431-103813341 GCA_030545055.2 Neoaliturus tenellus
CGTACAAGTGCAGAAAAATATTATAATGAAATTTGAAAAACGGTCTGGCGTGTCAGTAAATATATATGCTTGTGATTTAACTAAAGACTCTGAAAATTATGATAAGTTTGAGGACTATCCCGGTGCAGGAAAAAAATCTAAAAATGCTAAGAAAAGTGACATCTATGTTTTGTATGTAACAAAAAATGAAATCCCCAACAGACATGTCAATCTGTTGTATTTGAAAAATGAAAACGGCAATTCACATTATTGTTGGATAAAAAGTATGAGCAGGTTGATAGGTAGGCAAATCAAGAAGACAGACATAAGATACATAATTGCAATCGTTGTCTCCAATATTTTGGAACTGAAGCCTTGTTAAAAACCCACAAAGAAACCTGCAACGAGCCAGAACAACAGGATGTTGATGATTTGGATACAATATTTATATGCAACAGATGTCTCAACGGATTCGATGATGAATTGAAATTAGAAAAACACAGGGAATACTGCAATCAACACGATGCTGTTAGAATCGTCATGCCTAAGGCGATTAAATTAAAGATGATTACATCAGCCCCACAATACAGTTCAAGTACAAATACAGAAAAATGAAAGTGCCCTACGTAGCGTATGCTGATTTCGAATGCATCTTGACACCAGTGGACGACCAGCGGGGGATCAACACCAAGAAATATCAAGCCCATCAAGCGGCCAGTTTTGCATTGTACGTCGTGAATGCGTTAGACGACTATGACATTCCCTTCGATTTATATTATGAATATTTGGGCGCCGATGCTGCACAGGTCTTTATAGATGGACTCGTAGATGTTTCAAAGAAAATAGCTCAACTCTACAGTCGTGAAGCAGCGAAGCCCATGACTTTGACTGCTGCCGAAAAGGCGGAAGCCAGGTTTACTTCGGTTTGCCACATTTGTGGAAAAGTGTTTGATGAAAAAACTGGAAAAGCCGTTCTCGATCACGATCATTTGACTGGGAAATTCAGAGGGGTAGCCACAATTCATGCAATTTGAATTTCAAAAAGCCCCATTTCCTGCCGGTCTTCATCCATAACCTGAGCAATTATGACGCTCATTTATTTATAAAAATGCTTGGAGCGGATAAGAAAGATATCGTTGTCTTGGCCACCACCGAAGAACGTTACATATCTTTCGAAGTGAAAATTGAAAACGGGGTGAACTTGAGATTCTTGGACTCGTTCAGATTCATGGCTTCCAGTTTGGACAGTCTGGCCAAAAATCTCACCAAACATCAATTCAAACACACTTCGAAATTCTTCTCGGATGACAAACTGGATCTGGTTATTCGCAAGGGTATTTACCCGTATGATTATATGGACGGTATGGAGAGATATGGAGAGGACGTCTTTGCCTTCAAAAGAATCGTTCTACAACAAATTGAACAATTCAAACGTCAGCGATGAAGATTACAAACATGCGTGCGATGTGTGGGAAAAGTTTTCCATCCAAACGATGGGGGAGTACACTCTGCTGTACAATAAAACAGACACCCTACTGCTAGCAGATGTGATTGAAAATTTCCGTAAAGTGTGTTTGAAAACGTATAAACTGGATCCAGCGTGGTATTACACCTCACCCGGTCTGGCCTGGGACGCCATGTTGAAGAAAACCGAGGTAAGTCTCGATATGCTGACGGACACCGACATGGAACTGATGATCTCGAAAGACATTCGCGGTGGTATCTCTCAGTGCTGCCACAGATACGCCAAAGCCAATAACCCGTACATGCACGATTATGACGCAGGAAAACCGAATGATTATCTTATCTATCTGGATGTAAACAACCTCTATGGTTGGGCGATGATGGAGTACCAACCCCAGAGACAATTCGAGTGGTGCACAGACTCTGAACTGGCCCAGATAATGTGTAAACTCACAAACGGTCAATTCATCAGTAACAAGTCCGACACCGGCTACATCCTCGAAGTAGACCTCGAATATCCCCAACATCTGCACGACCACCATAGAGACCTGCCTCTAGCACCGGAGAACCAATGCCCGCCGGGATCCAATCAGAGGAAACTCTTAACAACGCTGTACAACAAAGAGAAATACATCGTACACTATAGAAATCTCCAACTCTATCTGTCTTTAGGAATGGTTCTGAAGAAAATATATAGGGCCATAAAATTTCGACAGTCGGCGTGGTTGAGTGAATATATTAAATTAAACACGGATATGAGAACCAAAGCGACGAACGACTTTGAAAAAGATTTCTACAAGTTGATGAACAACTCGGTGTTCGGCAAGACGATGGAGAATATCAGAAAACACGTCAATATCAAACTGGCCACTCACGAACAGCAGTTGCAAAAGCTAGTGGCGAAACCCAATTTTAAATCCTTGACAATATTCTCCGAGTACTTGACTGCTGTCCATATGGAAAAGACCTATTTGTATTTCAACAAACCCATTTATGTCGGTATGAGCATTTTGGACATCTCCAAAATAGCGATATACGATTTCCATTA
This sequence comes from Neoaliturus tenellus, assembly GCA_030545055.2. Classification (NCBI taxonomy): domain Eukaryota; kingdom Metazoa; phylum Arthropoda; class Insecta; order Hemiptera; family Cicadellidae; genus Neoaliturus; species Neoaliturus tenellus. Next base: position 103,726,923 of record CM061537.1, read on the forward strand.
TAACGTCATGAAACCAAAGTATGGGGACAACATCAGAGTCCACTATGGAGATACCGACTCACTGGTATATGGCGTGAGGACTGAAGATGTATACGAGGACATGAAAAGCATGATCGACTATTTTGACACCAGTGATTACAAAGCGGATAACGTTTACGGCATGCCGCGAGTCAACAAGAAAGTCATCGGAAAATGGAAAGACGAACTAGCCGGAGATGTCATGAGGGAGTTCGTCGGGCTGCGATCGAAGATGTACGCATACGACTCGGAAGGAAATAAATCTGGCAAAAAGGCGAAAGGTGTGACGAAATCCGTTGTCAAGAAGGAGTTGAAGCTTGAAGACTACAAATCGTGTTTGTTCAACGAAACGGAAGAATACAAGACGATGAACACCATCCGGAGCAAAGGGCACAACATTTATTCCATATCACAACATAAGAAAGCGCTGTCCGCCAAGGATGACAAGAGGTACATCTGTGAAGACGGACTGACGACACTGCCCTGGGGACATTTTCGGATACCCGTCAGTATGGATGTTGATGAAGATTTCGATCTGGACTGATTACAATTGATTTTTTAAAGACCTGTGTCATTGATGAAAATAGCGTGTTTTAAAAGTGTTGTAAATAAGTGTGTTTAATTGTTTTTCTCAACGATAAAAAATAAAATTCAAAACTCATTTATTTTTGTAAATCAGCTGTGATGGAAATTGCATCACAACTGATGGTTACATCAAAATTTAATATCGATAAATATTTTTTTAATCAGCTGTGATGGAAATTGCATCACAACTGATGATTACATCAAAATTTAATATTGATCAAAATTTTTAATCTCCTGGTTTTCGCCCATTGGAGTGATTGGTGTCTACCTCCAATTGGGACTTTTTATGCCTCAAAAAGTACTCTGTTGAAGGTGGGAACTTTGACGTAGTAACAGAGCTTTGAAACCAATATCCACCGACACCAACATGTTATCCGATCCCCCTCGGATTTTGATCGTACGAACTATGCGCGATTCACGACCTTCCCCCCTCCCCCCTGAACAGACACTGTGGTCTAGACGCAAGACCTAAGGCCTTACACTGTGGTCTAGACTTTTAGGTTCTTAGACCCAAGACATAAGGCCATACACCGTGGGCTAGGCTTTTAAGCTCTTAGATCCAAGACCTAAGGCTTTCCACATGGACTAGACTCAAGACCTAAATCCATACACCGTGGTCCACGCTTTTAAGCATTTAGACCCAAGACCTGAGGCCATAAAGTAAAGACCTGAAAAATTACAAGGGAGTCGCGATTCACGACCCCCCGAACAGACACCGTGGTCTAGACCCAATACCTAAGGCCCTACACCTAGGTCTAGACCCAAGAGCTAAGGTCCTTCACCATGATCTAGACCCTAAGACCAAAGGCCTTACACTATGGTCTAGTAATCGGCATAAACCGTTTGCAGTTGTGGTTGTTTCATCTATGGCTAGAGGTAAGTCGGCCTCTAAGTTCTTAGACCCAAAGACCAAAGGTCTTATACCACGGTCTAGTACTCGGCATAAGCCATGTGCAGTTGTGGTTGTTTCATCTATAGCTAGAGGAAAGTCCTAAGTTCTTAGACCCTAAGACCAAAGGCCTTACACCATGGTCTAGTACTCGGCATAAACTGTTTTGCAGTTGTGGTTGTTTCATCTATAGCTAAAGGTAAGTCGGCCTCTAGGTTCTTAGACCCTAAGACCAAAGGCCTTACATCATGGTCTAGTATTCCTCTTTAGCCGTGTGCAGTGGTTAATTTGTCTATACTTAGAAGAAAGTTGGCCTTTAAGTTCTTAGACCCAGACCTAAGACCCTACACCCATGGACTACAACCTGGACCTAAGGCCACATCCCGAGGTTTTGTACTCGTTTAAAACCGTGTGCAGTTGTGGTTGTTTCATCTATAGCTGGGCGAAGATTGGCCTTTAATAACTGTGTGCAGTTATTACTGTTTCGTCTCGAAAAAGAGAATGTTTTTGCTTTTACACCATAACTTAGAACGAAAACCCATGGTCTTATTCCTAAAACCTAGGACCTTAGACCGATACCTTAGGACATAAGGGCTTAGACTTATTGCTTTAGATCTAGGGCAAAAGGAATTTAAATGAGGACCTAAGGCCTCATAATTTAGACCAACCCCAATCCCAAGCATTTAAGGCATTATACCATGGACTTGTAAGTATATGACCTTAAATTTTTGACCTAAGACCAAAGACTTTAACATAAGTCTTAAGCCCTAAGACCCTACCCCATGGGCTGGTACTGGTCCTACACCATGTGGGACCGTGTAAAATGGCGTGCATAAAGCCAATCACATGGATTATTTGAAAGCCCAGGGCACATGATCACCTGTATTTGCTGTTGGGCGTTTTTATGATTTGCGCTTTTGGGCGTTCTGCAAACTCGACGCGGAAATTACGATCGCAGACGTAAATTATTAAAAAACATCGTGTACACATCGATTTTGAAAAACGATCGTACACGTCGATTATTTTAAACAGCGTCTGGGCATCGATTCAAAAAAACTTTCCCAGACGTTAATTTAAAAAAACATCGTCTACACATCGATTTTAAAAAACGATGTGTACACGTTAATTTTTAAAAACATCGTCTACAGATCGATTTTCAAAAACGATGTGTACACGTTAATTTTTAAAAACATCGTTTACACATCGATTTTAATAAACGTCGCGACGATTTTTAAAATCGATGTGTAAACGATGTTTTTAAAAATTAACGTGTACACATCGTTTTTGAAAATCGATCTGTAGACGATGTTTTTAAAAATTAACGTGTACACATCGTTTTTTAAAATCGATGTGTAGACGATGTTTTTTTAAATTAACGTCTGGGAAAGTTTTTTTGAATCGATGCCCAGACGCTGTTTAAAATAATCGACGTGTACGATCGTTTTTCAAAATCGATGTGTACACGATGTTTTTTAATAATTTACGTCTGCGATCGTAATTTCCGCGTCGAGTTTGCAGAACGCCCAAAAGCGCAAATCATAAAAACGCCCAACAGCAAATACAGGTGATCATGTGCCCTGGGCTTTCAAATAATCCATGTGATTGGCTTTATGCACGCCATTTTACACGGTCCCACATGGTGTAGGACCAGTACCAGCCCATGGGGTAGGGTCTTAGGGCTTAAGACTTATGTTAAAGTCTTTGGTCTTAGGTCAAAAATTTAAGGTCATATACTTACAAGTCCATGGTATAATGCCTTAAATGCTTGGGATTGGGGTTGGTCTAAATTATGAGGCCTTAGGTCCTCATTTAAATTCCTTTTGCCCTAGATCTAAAGCAATAAGTCTAAGCCCTTATGTCCTAAGGTATCGGTCTAAGGTCCTAGGTTTTAGGAATAAGACCATGGGTTTTCGTTCTAAGTTATGGTGTAAAAGCAAAAACATTCTCTTTTTCGAGACGAAACAGTAATAACTGCACACAGTTATTAAAGGCCAATCTTCGCCCAGCTATAGATGAAACAACCACAACTGCACACGGTTTTAAACGAGTACAAAACCTCGGGATGTGGCCTTAGGTCCAGGTTGTAGTCCATGGGTGTAGGGTCTTAGGTCTGGGTCTAAGAACTTAAAGGCCAACTTTCTTCTAAGTATAGACAAATTAACCACTGCACACGGCTAAAGAGGAATACTAGACCATGATGTAAGGCCTTTGGTCTTAGGGTCTAAGAACCTAGAGGCCGACTTACCTTTAGCTATAGATGAAACAACCACAACTGCAAAACAGTTTATGCCGAGTACTAGACCATGGTGTAAGGCCTTTGGTCTTAGGGTCTAAGAACTTAGGACTTTCCTCTAGCTATAGATGAAACAACCACAACTGCACATGGCTTATGCCGAGTACTAGACCGTGGTATAAGACCTTTGGTCTTTGGGTCTAAGAACTTAGAGGCCGACTTACCTCTAGCCATAGATGAAACAACCACAACTGCAAACGGTTTATGCCGATTACTAGACCATAGTGTAAGGCCTTTGGTCTTAGGGTCTAGATCATGGTGAAGGACCTTAGCTCTTGGGTCTAGACCTAGGTGTAGGGCCTTAGGTATTGGGTCTAGACCACGGTGTCTGTTCGGGGGGTCGTGAATCGCGACTCCCTTGTAATTTTTCAGGTCTTTACTTTATGGCCTCAGGTCTTGGGTCTAAATGCTTAAAAGCGTGGACCACGGTGTATGGATTTAGGTCTTGAGTCTAGTCCATGTGGAAAGCCTTAGGTCTTGGATCTAAGAGCTTAAAAGCCTAGCCCACGGTGTATGGCCTTATGTCTTGGGTCTAAGAACCTAAAAGTCTAGACCACAGTGTAAGGCCTTAGGTCTTGCGTCTAGACCACAGTGTCTGTTCAGGGGGGAGGGGGGAAGGTCGTGAATCGCGCATAGTTCGTACGATCAAAATCCGAGGGGGATCGGATAACATGTTGGTGTCGGTGGATATTGGTTACAAAGCTCTGTTACTACGTCAAAGTTCCCACCTTCAACAGAGTACTTTTTGAGGCATAAAAAGTCCCAATTGGAGGTAGACACCAATCACTCCAATGGGCGAAAACCAGGAGATTAAAAATTTTGATCAATATTAAATTTTGATGTAATCATCAGTTGTGATGCAATTTCCATCACAGCTGATTAAAAAAATATTTATCGATATTAAATTTTGATGTAACCATCAGTTGTGATGCAATTTCCATCACAGCTGATTTACAAAAATAAATGAGTTTTGAATTTTATTTTTTATCGTTGAGAAAAACAATTAAACACACTTATTTACAACACTTTTAAAACACGCTATTTTCATCAATGACACAGGTCTTTAAAAAATCAATTGTAATCAGTCCAGATCGAAATCTTCATCAACATCCATACTGACGGGTATCCGAAAATGTCCCCAGGGCAGTGTCGTCAGTCCGTCTTCACAGATGTACCTCTTGTCATCCTTGGCGGACAGCGCTTTCTTATGTTGTGATATGGAATAAATGTTGTGCCCTTTGCTCCGGATGGTGTTCATCGTCTTGTATTCTTCCGTTTCGTTGAACAAACACGATTTGTAGTCTTCAAGCTTCAACTCCTTCTTGACAACGGATTTCGTCACACCTTTCGCCTTTTTGCCAGATTTATTTCCTTCCGAGTCGTATGCGTACATCTTCGATCGCAGCCCGACGAACTCCCTCATGACATCTCCGGCTAGTTCGTCTTTCCATTTTCCGATGACTTTCTTGTTGACTCGCGGCATGCCGTAAACGTTATCCGCTTTGTAATCACTGGTGTCAAAATAGTCGATCATGCTTTTCATGTCCTCGTATACATCTTCAGTCCTCACGCCATATACCAGTGAGTCGGTATCTCCATAGTGGACTCTGATGTTGTCCCCATACTTTGGTTTCATGACGTTATAATGGAAATCGTATATCGCTATTTTGGAGATGTCCAAAATGCTCATACCGACATAAATGGGTTTGTTGAAATACAAATAGGTCTTTTCCATATGGACAGCAGTCAAGTGCTCGGAGAATATTGTCAAGGATTTAAAATTGGGTTTCGCCACTAGCTTTTGCAACTGCTGTTCGTGAGTGGCCAGTTTGATATTGACGTGTTTTCTGATATTCTCCATCGTCTTGCCGAACACCGAGTTGTTCATCAACTTGTAGAAATCTTTTTCAAAGTCGTTCGTCGCTTTGGTTCTCATATCCGTGTTTAATTTAATATATTCACTCAACCACGCCGACTGTCGAAATTTTATGGCCCTATATATTTTCTTCAGAACCATTCCTAAAGACAGATAGAGTTGGAGATTTCTATAGTGTACGATGTATTTCTCTTTGTTGTACAGCGTTGTTAAGAGTTTCCTCTGATTGGATCCCGGCGGGCATTGGTTCTCCGGTGCTAGAGGCAGGTCTCTATGGTGGTCGTGCAGATGTTGGGGATATTCGAGGTCTACTTCGAGGATGTAGCCGGTGTCGGACTTGTTACTGATGAATTGACCGTTTGTGAGTTTACACATTATCTGGGCCAGTTCAGAGTCTGTGCACCACTCGAATTGTCTCTGGGGTTGGTACTCCATCATCGCCCAACCATAGAGGTTGTTTACATCCAGATAGATAAGATAATCATTCGGTTTTCCTGCGTCATAATCGTGCATGTACGGGTTATTGGCTTTGGCGTATCTGTGGCAGCACTGAGAGATACCACCGCGAATGTCTTTCGAGATCATCAGTTCCATGTCGGTGTCCGTCAGCATATCGAGACTTACCTCGGTTTTCTTCAACATGGCGTCCCAGGCCAGACCGGGTGAGGTGTAATACCACGCTGGATCCAGTTTATACGTTTTCAAACACACTTTACGGAAATTTTCAATCACATCTGCTAGCAGTAGGGTGTCTGTTTTATTGTACAGCAGAGTGTACTCCCCCATCGTTTGGATGGAAAACTTTTCCCACACATCACACGCGTGTTTGTAATCTTCATCGCTGACGTTTGAATTGTTCAATTTGTTGTAGAACGATTCTTTTGAAGGCAAAGACGTCTCTCCATATCTCTCCATACCGTCCATATAATCATACGGGTAAATACCCTTGCGAATAACCAGATCCAGTTTGTCATCCGAGAAGAATTTCGAAGTGTGTTTGAATTGATGTTTGGTGAGATTTTTGGCCAGACTGTCCAAACTGGAAGCCATGAATCTGAACGAGTCCAAGAATCTCAAGTTCACCCCGTTTTCAATTTTCACTTCGAAAGATATGTAACGTTCTTCGGTGGTGGCCAAGACAACGATATCTTTCTTATCCGCTCCAAGCATTTTTATAAATAAATGAGCGTCATAATTGCTCAGGTTATGGATGAAGACCGGCAGGAAATGGGGCTTTTTGAAATTCAAATTGCATGAATTGTGGGCTACCCCTCTGAATTTCCCAGTCAAATGATCGTGATCGAGAACGGCTTTTCCAGTTTTTTCATCAAACACTTTTCCACAAATGTGGCAAACCGAAGTAAACCTGGCTTCCGCCTTTTCGGCAGCAGTCAAAGTCATGGGCTTCGCTGCTTCACGACTGTAGAGTTGAGCTATTTTCTTTGAAACATCTACGAGTCCATCTATAAAGACCTGTGCAGCATCGGCGCCCAAATATTCATAATATAAATCGAAGGGAATGTCATAGTCGTCTAACGCATTCACGACGTACAATGCAAAACTGGCCGCTTGATGGGCTTGATATTTCTTGGTGTTGATCCCCCGCTGGTCGTCCACTGGTGTCAAGATGCATTCGAAATCAGCATACGCTACGTAGGGCACTTTCATTTTTCTGTATTTGTACTTGAACTGTATTGTGGGGCTGATGTAATCATCTTTAATTTTAATCGCCTTAGGCATGACGATTCTAACAGCATCGTGTTGATTGCAGTATTCCCTGTGTTTTTCTAATTTCAATTCATCATCGAATCCGTTGAGACATCTGTTGCATATAAATATTGTATCCAAATCATCAACATCCTGTTGTTCTGGCTCGTTGCAGGTTTCTTTGTGGGTTTTTAACAAGGCTTCAGTTCCAAAATATTGGAGACAACGATTGCAATTATGTATCTTATGTCTGTCTTTCTTGATTTGCCTACCTATCAACCTGCTCATACTTTTTATCCAACAATAATGTGAATTGCCGTTTTCATTTTTCAAATACAACAGATTGACATGTCTGTTGGGGATTTCATTTTTTGTTACATACAAAACATAGATGTCACTTTTCTTAGCATTTTTAGATTTTTTTCCTGCACCGGGATAGTCCTCAAACTTATCATAATTTTCAGAGTCTTTAGTTAAATCACAAGCATATATATTTACTGACACGCCAGACCGTTTTTCAAATTTCATTATAATATTTTTCTGCACTTGTACGGGAAACGCTATGTCTTTCAAAGCTTCGTCAAACTCGTGTTCGTACGGTTTGTATTTACTCACTCTATCGGGGTGATCTCCATGATCAACCGGGTGTAATGCAGATAAAATAGACCAAAGAAAACATTTTTCGTCATCGTTTTTTACATTAATAATAGCTTGTCTATTTGCAATATCTTTGGGTAAAGGAATATAACTGGATGCTCTGAGGGGGTTATAGCGGCATACTTGAATTTCCAAATCGCTTATACTGAACAAAGACCAACCAGATCCTTTCGCTTGAAATTCTTCCATTTCGTTGAGTAACTTTTCCTTAGCAAAATCATAGAAACCTGAAATATCGGTACTCAAATCGATCACAGAATATTTCGTTTTAAAGTTGAATTCCTCTACTTGTTCTTTCCTTTTGAAATCAATTCGGAAGTTAAATCGGACCTTCAATTCAAATTCACCTAACCATTCCTTTATCTTCCTGATGATAATATTTTTATATGCGTCCAAAAATATGATCGGGTCTTTGATGGCGTGAATGTTTTCAATGCAATAAAAGTTGACGACTCCCCCGAAAGCCGATCTCACTAATTCGACTTCGGAATCTTTCGGTGTAAACGTATTACCACCACCGATAGGCCCTTTCACCAAATTACAAATTGTCGCCATCGTTAAAAATATAACCCCCTGCAAAGTTTCAAAAACAGATTTATTTTTAACACTATTTTCATCCAGACGAGGTCTTTTTGCTGGAGTGGGTCCATCATTTTCATCAACGATTCCACCACGGCTAACCAAAGCTGATTCTTCGTGTGTTTTTAAATGGTAACTCATATTAGATTTTCTTACAAGTTTTTCACATTTCGGACATTTGGTTTTATATTCATAACTTGCTTTCTTTCGGATTGAGGGTTTCAAATTTTGAGCTCCACTGGTGCTGGGTGTTGGTTGTGGTTCATTATTTTGAGGTGTTGAAGTGGAAGGTTGATTGGTAGTAGATTGACATGTTTTGTAATGTCTACTAAGATGATTACTTGTAATAGATTTTTTACATTTATCACAAGACTTTTTCGTATAACGAGAGCTCAAGTCCTTATTTGGGTTTTTAGGACAAACTTTGACATGATATGTTATATTTGATTTTGATATAAGCTTCCCGCAGAAATTGCAATTAATTTTAATTGCCATCTTCTTATGCGATCTATAAGAGAAAAATAAAAAACTGATCAGAATAAAAAATTTAATGGGTACTAGTGAAAAATATTATATTATGGTTTTTAATAAACAGCTATAAATAAAAAATTGACAAAACAGCTAAACTCCAAATATTTAAAATATATATTAAACTAATTGATTTTAACTGAAAATCATACAAGTCGATGAAACAACAACAACAATTTTGATTGAGTGAAAACACGTTATAATACAAACATGACATTTGGGTCAGGGGCTTTGATAAGACAACTCTAAACGCTTATTTTATTCTTATTGTATGAAAATATTCTATGATAATTTTGACTATTAATTTAATAACTAACAGAGATATTATCTAAAATATTACTCACCACTATCTAGACAGATCTCGAAGCAAACTGAATATTGCTTGAACACTGGCCTCTTTTATATCTAAAGTTCTATGGCTGATTTGGCAAAGTCCAAATTGCATCACCCTGTTAAAACCATTCAAGATTGATAAGTCGGCGATATAATTAACAAAAAGTCTCATTAAAATTCTTATCACTAATGACGGAGTCTGGCGCCGCGCCGGTCCGTTATCAGCAACCTAATTACCAAACAAACTCTTATCGCCAATCTCGAGGTCAGTCGACGTCCGTCTGTTATCTATTATTTCTGTCCTCTCATGCTGAAACACCCGCTAACACAGCAAGTGTTGTATATTAGTGGAAATTTCTTTTATGAGTTGAAAACCACCACAACGGACTAAAAATATAATGGTCCCTATGTCGGACTAGTCCCTACACCGGACTATCTATATTTAATAGCATGCAGGACCATTAAAATACAATAGTCCCTACGCCGGACTATTTAAATTCAATAGTCCTTGCACAGGACTAGTCCTCACGCGGGACTATCTAAATACAATAGTCCTTGCACGGGACTATCTGAATACAATAGTCCTTACGCGGGACTATTTAAATACAATAGTACGCGGGACTAGTCCTTGTGTAGGACCATTTAAATACAATAGCAGGCAGGACTAGTCCTCACGAGGGACTATCTAAATACAATAGTCCTTACACGGGACTATCTAAATACAATAGTCCTTACACGGGACTATCTAAATACAATAGTCCTTACACGGGACTATTCCTTACGTAGGACTGTTAGGAAATTCATAACCCCTCACACCCCCTCATGGCGCAGTCACCTTCCTCTATTAGGTTTTTATGCCTCGGAATTCCTGAAAAGTGCTGTAAAATTGTCAAAAAGTAGGCAAAAATCACCGAAAAACGGTTAAAATAGGTCTATAGGACTGTTAGGAAATTCATACCCCTCATACCCCTCATGGCCCCGGAGTGGGGGTTCTTTACTACTAATACCTCTACTAATTCGGGGGGGGGGGCTCCGCAACTTGGGTGGTCGGGGGGGGGCTCCGCAGGCTCCGCAGCAGCCGTATGCAGCCCCAAGTCCCCCTACTCACCTGTATTAGGCGAAACCAGTAAAAAGGTAGGTTAATGTGTTTAATGTTAATAATTACCAGTTTTAGGATTAATCCTAATCTTCCATAATAATTGCATTGGAACGATGTTTTAAAGAGATATAGGATATAGGCTAACCCTGAGGATGGTCGTGTATTTAAAGGAAATGCTGCAAAAATATACTCATCATGTTCCTTAATAATTGATACGTAAATCATGAAAATTGGTTTAGTAGTTACTAAGAAATAGCGTTTCAATTGTATAACTTATTAAGATATAGGCCTATAAAGTTTTAAAATTTACTCCAAGGCCTACATCCTAACCACTTTCACAGTTTTTTATTAATTATTTTTTTACAGATTGCTCAACTAATAACATTAAATAGCCAAGCCTACATTTAAATAAATTTCTTGATAAATGAATTACAGAAAGTTACACAAGAACATGTGTTTAGAACAGAATATTTTTTCCGGGTGGGGGGTGGTTACAAATTTTATAGCCGTGGGGGGGGGGTCCTGGTCCGGTTGGGGGGGGGGGTTGAGTCTTGGTCCCAAGGGGGGGGTGGGCACCTCTGTAATCAACAATACTATATCTATCTCAAATGTACATAGTGAAAAATCAATTGCTTGTAAGACAATCACCAACTTCAATGATTGAAATCACTTCAAAATGATTTACATTTAAAGAATCACATTAACAACAAATTAATGTCCTCATATAATTGAGTTTTTGTTGTTAATTTAGGATAGGTTTTTAGATTAGGTATCAGTCTAAAACTGATTCGCACTTTGTTATTTTCGTTTTTCGCGTTTCTACTTGGCACCTTATTTGTCTTCCTACAGGAAACAATATTAAAACCTACCGATTACATATAAACCTAAAATAAAATAGTTGATAAAGATAAATAAGGTTACAAAAAAACGTAATTGAAACATCTACACGAACGTCATTGATCATGGATCGAACAAATTGCTGACATGTTAGTTAATAAAAAATAAATAAATAAATAAACACTATACCGAAAAGTTATAACAAGTGATTGGGGGGGGGGGGGTAATTAACTGTCGACTGGATATTAAAGATAGGTGCCTATACCTATGGACATTGGAGGGTGGAAGCTGACTGCTGTTGGCTTGAAAGGCTATGGTAGGAAATTGGTGAACAGGAACTTATACTCATGGAAATTGGAAATAACTCAGATCATGTGATATTAAGATGATGAGAGAGAATACTATTGAAGATTAAGTTATGGGAAGGTACCGAATTGCATGTCCAGAGGCACGATTGTCGGAAACTTCAGCTCAGAACCAGCCAGATCCGAAGAACTTTTCACAGTAATTAAAAGCAGCTACATAATTTAACTGATTAATTTACTTAACCCATACTATTAACTGGCCCTGAATGGGCGTTGGAAACTGTTGGAAAGGTATTACCAGTGAGGTTGAGCGCATGGCTGCACACCTCGAATCCTAAGTACTAAACTGACATGGAAATATTGAAATACCTAATTTTTAGTGACTCCTATCTGCCTCAGATACCCTACATGATACCCCCCAGAGCTATATTGTTACTTATCCATTATATTTGTCGATGTCTAACGATGAAGAAACCCAGGGGATGAACAAAGCCAGTCGGAACGGTCCAGATCGTATCGTGGGCCGGTAAATAAGAGAACGATTTGCCTCGTACGGGTTTTCAGTTCGATTTTTTTCTAAAGAGGTTTGCGGACCTCTTTTTGCCTTACTTTGCCCCGTCCACATAGACTATTGATCTGTGTGTGGATCGTGTATTAGACAAAGTAAGGGGGTGAGCCGCTACAGTACAAGGTGAAAGGTACTGATAAAAGTCACTGGCAGAACGCGGATTCGAACCCACGACATCGCTGCCATGGTTCAGAAGTCCGGCACGCTAACCACTACGCCACCGACTCGCCCGATTCCCGTTTTCCCCTAAACTGTTCGGGACAGGACCGTCGGAAAAGGTCCCTGTGGAGTCGACTTGTGTACTATAACGAGTACCGGTGGTGTGAAACGTCACGAACCATACCCAAAGATAGGAACACTTGAATTAGATAGGAACACTTGAATTAGATAGGAACACTTGAATTAGATAGATTAAATCAAACATTAGGATTAATCTATCAAATAAAGTATTTCTATGCATAAACAACATCATCCGTCATAATAATACAAACATATTAAATAAAAATGTGACTTAGAATTGATCTTTAACACTTATCATAGCACCACAATTTCATATAAGGTTTTCTCTAGTGTCAAACTATTAAAATGTGTTTGGAAATTCACTGTTCCAACACAGTGAAAACTGTAGCCATGAAACTCTGTAGCTGTAACCAATCAGGCTGCAACTCTGTTGACAGTCAATTTGAAACCAATCCAATGCACCAATGGAATGACTATGTCGATTGCTTGTTTATTTACTACCAAATACAAACATAGCAACAACGATTTAATTTACTTTCTTTTTTTAGTGCATAATGTGTACTGTTGTAGTATCATTATGTTTTTTTTTTTTTGTATTTTAAAACATTAAGTAATTTATGTCTATGATGGGATATGTCACTGATGATTTTTGTATTAAAGCACAAAACATGTTTATGAATGAATAAACATTACCAACACGAAGGAATAAAATGTCATGATTTCGTACTACATAACAATAAAATTATATTGATTGAGGGATAAACAATTAATTCAAGGTCAAAGTCAAAATCCATTTATTTTATAAAAATACAAATGTAAATTTCAGTCATTAATAACAAATAAAAGAGACCCGCAACGGGTCGAATAAGTTGTTTATTACGTGTAATAATTAGTGCGTTACGTGTAATAAACGACTTATTAGGTCGTAATGAGTAGTTTATTACGTTTTGTATTTATTAAACTTTTGATATTTATTTATTTACTTTTTAATTTTCAACGGCATCGCCATTTTTACAAGAGTTGATAAGAGTTTTACAATGTTGATAATGTCATAATTCTACAATAGTAAGATTAAAGATATCTTACAATCTTACAATATCTTAAAATATATCTTCCTTGATTGTACACTAAAAATGCCAATGGTGGTTTGGAGGAATTTGACTACTTAATATACTGTATACATATAAATGGGCGCAATTTGAAAATTTTAGAAATTATATATATAATTATAATTTCTATGTATATTTATATAATTATATATAATTATAATTTCTATATATATTTATATAATTACATATATACAGGGTGTCCCGGAACTCTCTGGAATCCTTTTGTATATTTGTTCCTTGCATCGAGACAAGAAAAAAACACCATACAAATAGGGGTCTAAAATCCATCGTTTAGCCGCTAGCCGCCATTTTGTTTTTTCACGTAATAATTTTTATTTCCGTAACGGATAGTTGTATTCAGTTCATATTTGGTATGAATCTTTATCATACTAATGTACATTTTCAGGAAAAAATTAATTTTTTCTACCGTGTATTTTTAAAATGGCGGCCATTTTTAAATTTCAAACTAAAATATCTCAAATTCAGTAAATTTCAAAAAAAATTACCTTGTACAAAAAAGCTGCTAAATTAAATTATCTAACCAACGGTACCAATTTTGTAAGGATCCGATAACAAATAACGGAGTTATTGCGATTTTTCTGTGAAAATGGCCATAATTTGCATTAATTATAATGCGAAATCAATGTTTTTTTGGAGAAAAACCGCAATAACTCCGTTATTTGTTATTAGATCCTTACAAACTTGGTACTCTTGGTTAGATAATTAAATTTGGCAACATTTTTGTACAAAATAAATTTTTTTGAAATTTACCAAATTTAAGATATTTGAGTTTAAAAATTAAAAATGGCCGCCATTTAAAAAATACGCAGTGAAAAAAATTAATTTTTTCCTGAAAATGTACATTAGTATGATAAAGATTCATACCAAATATTATCTGAAATAAAAATTATTACGTGAAAAAAAAACAAAATGGCGGCTAGCGGCTAAACGATGGATTTTAGACCCCTATTTGTATGATGTTTTTTTCTTGTCGCGATGCAAGGAACAATACAAAAGGATTCCAGAGAGTTTCGGGACACCCTGTATATATATAATTTCTAACAATTTCAAATTGTGTCCATATTTTATAATGTTTCTGTAGGGACTACGTCATAGGTTGGTGACAGGATTCATGGCACGTGCTGGTCGGACGTGGTCGGAATCGTAGACCGAGACACTGATGAAACGAGATCAGGCCGGCAAACTGGTACTGAATATACTGCTGTTGTTAGAATTACACTCTCTAGGAACATCCAACTTTTGAGTGAAATTTATAAAGACCATTAAACGATAACAACAGGTGGAACACGAACCTTGAATAGTTTGATAATGTTTTAACACCCAGAATGGACATAGGTTAATTAATCATTTTTATGAAGCTTCATAACAATTAAAAACACTTAGTAATTTCGTTACCAATTAATATTTTCTTTTCTCGGCTGATTAATTAGTGATTGGTCCCATTAATTTGTCGTGATTAATATGAATTAACTGATTTATTACAATAAATGGTTTAATTTAAATTTTTAAAAGTATTTAGGTTTTTTGCAAATATTTTTAATAACCACCATTATTTTAACTTAAAAACGGTATACCATCATATAAATGTTCCAATGTCTTTATGGTTTGTAGAAAATAATCATTTCCTCATTTTATTGAGGTATGAGTATACTTCGATTCCTAGGCATATTGAGTGAAGTTTCCTCTCGCCATTATTAATTTAGATAAACAATCGAGAATTTAACCCCAGCATCTGGCCGCCAGCTGCCCGAGCAGCTGCCCGGACAGCTGCTCGGCGAGCAGCTGTTCTGTGCCAGGAGTGGTTTTTCTCACTACTAGTATACTTCGATTCCTAGGCATATTGAGTGAAGTTTCCTCTCGCCATTATTAATTTAGATAAACAATCGAGAATTTAACACCTGTAAACTATCGTCCATTTGTAATGACTTATTTTAGTGTCCTTTAATCAAGAATAAGGCGTTCTTATCTATCAAAACTAGGCTAGTTTCAATTCATATTTAATAAAAATTGTATTTTAGAGTAATGATTGGCTTGGCAGATAAGTGATTATAGTGCTCGCCTTCAATTCAAAGGTTTATGGTTCGATTCTGAGAAAAGTTAGTAGCGTTTTAAAGTACGATCCCGTTCCAAGTTGTCATTTGTCATTGGCTATTATCTTATCTAACAACAGGTTGGTGTTAGATAGTAACAATACCGGTTTTTGAACAGTTCCCCTCCAAACAGTTCCTCCGAAGTAAAAACATATAAAATACGCTAGGCTTATCAGTAGAAAACATAAGTAAATACTATGAGATTGTGAACACCTTTGTTCTTAAAATATAAAAGATAAGGGTAACAGGATATTCAACTCAACTTTACTTCTTTATACAAGGTTTATTGATAGGTCATTCCCTTTATTTTTTTATACTCAAGCTCAATTTATTATATCAAATAAAATTTAAGACAGTATTGCAAACACGCAGAACAACAGCGGGCAAAACATAATAATGTTTATATTTAGGTGTTTGTTAAAACTGCTTATATTTTTATTAAAATACAGGAATCCCCTATCAATAGCTCAAAGAATCTAAGGAAGAGATTTCACCGAAATTTCTTTTTTTTATCATTATAGTACCTTATTTACTTAAATAAACTAAATAGTCCATGGAGATAGCTCCAAAAAGAGCCATAATATTTCAGTGCTGGATACTGGTCTAAAAGTTTTTTACACTGCTTCTACATCAAATGGTATGTACAAAACCGCCGGGAGACACTCTCTCAATAGTCCGGATCCCCCCCATATGACGCCATCAAAATGGCGGCCAACCAAATTTGCAGTGTTTTAGTTAAATACTTATTACTGCCCACCAAGTCAACCAATTTTGACTTTTAATGTGTCGTTTTGTAGGTATTGAAATTCTGCAACTGTTAATACCCTTAAAATACCCATACTCTTTTTGATGATCGAGTCAAAAATGGTAAGCGATTAAACTTTGCATTAAAATCATATTGCTGAAAACAAAAAATGCAGTAACTCCCGATCCACTCGACCTTTTGAGGTCTGGTTTGTGGCAAATTGCTCGAAATACAAAGCCCTTCAAAATGATATGTCATATGACGTAGCCCAATGCAGTTTTCCTGACGACCTCTACTAGGGACGTCCCTAAAGGAAGTCTTGCAAAAAACTTCATTGGATTACGTCATATGATACATCATTTTAAAGGGCTTTGCATTCTGAGGAATTTGGCACAAACCCGACCTCAAAAGGTCGAGCGGATCGTTAGTTATTGCATTTTTTGTTTTCAGCAATATGATTTTAATTTAAAGTTTGATCGCCTGCCATTTTTGACTCAATCATCCTTTTGAGGCCGGGTTTGCGGCATTGTTCTCTATTCTTCAAGGCCGTTAATTTGATGTATATATTGACCTATGCTTACATTTAAGATTTTCTTCTGACTCCTTGTAGACCGTCCCTCCGGACTATTGAGAGAGTGTATCCCGGCGGTTTTGTAGATACCATTTGATGTAGAAGCAGTGTAAAAAACTTTTAGACCAGTATCCAGCACTGAAATATTTTTTTGCTATCTCCACGGACTAAAATAAGGTACTTACAATGATATCATTCATTACCATGCAATAAACCTAAAATATGAAAATAATATAAATTTTTAACTTAGAGTAATAAAATATTCTTATGGTTAATTTTGACACGGTGGTCCCATGCATATTCGTATAAAGGAAAGACAAAACTTCTCCCCTGTTGTATTGTTAAGGCCATTTGCATTTAGACAAGAACCAGTCCCCTCTCCATTGTTCAGTTAAATTTAATCAAACAACTATTATCAAGATTCAACATGTTTAGTCATTAAAATATAGCAAAATATAGGTTTTTACTGAATTAATTTTAAGAATAATCCTAGGGCTCTTTAAGGAATTGGATTGTTTTTGTTTTGGCAAATGTATAGTTTATCTGCATTCGTAAAAGAAATTTTTTTCGTGGCCTCGTTAATACCCAATTTAAATAGTTTAATGTGTTATAGATATGCTTAACAAAGCATAACTTATAACTTACGAATAACTTAAAAACTTACTTTATCGATACCTTGGAGCGAATAGTTTAATTAAATATATAATTGTTTTTGTACCTAGATTTGCAAGCTTCCTAGCTGAAATTAAATCTTTCAAATTTGAGTAATTTAAAACCAAGCTATTAGTAATTGTATATAGCTTGCAAATTGATTAGGCTATAAACTATATATTTGAGAATAGTTGTATTTACTTAAAAAATCAACTATTCTTCAACAACAAGTATGAAAATATGTATTTGATTTTTTAACATTTTACCGTCGAGGACATTATAGAATTTTAGCTCAATAAATGAATAAAACAAAATTGTTTGATTTTAAAGATGTTTAAAAGATAGTTTAATTATATCAAGGCTGTTAATACGCTTAAAAGAAAACCACTATTAATATTTCTGGTAGCTATGGATAAAGAAAGCAACAAAGACGGAAACTCAATATTCATCAAAAATACTGAACTTACCCTCCATGGAACTGGGGACACTTGGACTTTCTTAACAGCTTTTCTCTGTCCGGAGAGTTTGATCTGGGGTTTTGGTTACGGATACTATTGATTACCTTACCTAAGATTGTCACTCCCCCATGCTTAATTTTGTAACACAGTAGCAACGTTAATTTTTTAATTTTTACATGGATTTATATCTTTTTCATGGTTTATTCTTATCCAAAATTATGGTAATTGGAGTTTAACTTACCTATTTGCCATTTTATTACAAGATTTAAATTAAGTATAATATATTTTTAAACAAACAAATTATATACAAAAAGTTGTTGTCTTAGAACTAGGAATATTATTTATTAAAATTGTGTAGCCCTTAAAATCTCTTCTTGGAAAAACGACCAGAAACGTATTCAACAAGTATCGTTTATGTTTATTATGTACTAGTGGGCCCGTGCGTAAGTTGTGCTTTTTGTAATTTATTTCTTTCTATTTGTGAGAAACTCGCCTTTAGTTAAATTTGAAGTAATTATGACTTTAAACTCACAGTTATTCTAAAGTTAACTTTTCATGTAAAAATCCTCTGAAGGTAATCAGCTGCTAAGTTGAAATTCACTTTAAAATGAAAGTTGGTCAGCATTTTAAAGCGTCCTCTAGAAATAAAAAAAAAAAACTAGAAGGCGAAGCCTGAAACTGAATGTCACTTGTAATCACCATTCGCACACGCCCTAGATCATAAGCTTTAAAATGGCACCTCAATCTTTTAGCAGGTCGAGGTAAAAAGGAATTTAACAGAAGAAACCCTTATTGAATAAAGAAGATAGACGGATAAAATATATAGAATCAGTTTGACATAACCTTAGTTAAAATCGATTTATGCAATTCTGAAAATAGGCAAATAAGAAATATAAAATAAAGCAGGGATGTGTAAATGACGGCCATCTATCCCAACCTACAGAGAAATGCACTTAACATGTGATGTTGGGGAGCGTTAAAAATGGTTTATACACATAACTCGCTCTTGGCTTGGAAAAATGCATATTAAAATAAAAAAGAATTAATGTTTAGCAGGAATTATTTACATATGCAAACCATACCATGTTACAACTATTTGTTTTAAAATATCATCATATAATGTAGTGCGTAAAATGTGTAATTACAAATTTATTTTACAATTGTAAGTGATGTAAAAAATTACAGATGTTTTACAACTAATGTTCATTCATATCCCTTTGGCATGGACGTTCTGCTTTGCTCATAGGTGCTCACTAAGAAACGGTTTTGCAAAATTCAATCAGGGCTCTGCCACACAGGACTTCAAAATTCCTATCTAATGTTATCGTTATGGCCAATTTTTTATACGAATCTATTAAACATCGAATATAGAAAACTATTAGATCTACGATGTTGAAATTTGGCATGGACGTTCTGCTTTGCTCATAGGTGGTCATTAAGAAACGGTTTCGCAAAATTCCATCAGGGCTCCACCACACAGGACTTTAAAATTACTAATGTTATTCTTATGGCCAATTTTTAATATGAATATTTGAAAAATATATCTGAAAAAACTATATGACCTAAGAGAATTATTTTGAACATTTTCAATGGGAGATCAACTACGCTTATCTTTGCTTACTAAGAAACGCTCTTGGAAAGCATCTTCAGGGCTCCGCCCCTCGGGTCTATTAAATTGGTCTAGGGCCAATGGGGTTGAACTTTGGCATGGACATTTCTCTTTGTTCAAAGGTATTCACTAAGAAACGGTTTTGCAAATATAGTTTTGAAAGTCCTTTAGGGCTCCGCCCCACTGGACTTCAAAAGTACTCTAGAGCATATAGGGTTGAAATTTGACGTGGACATTAGTCTTTACTCATATGTTCTCACTAAGAAACAATTATGAAAATATAGTTTTTGAAGTAATTTAGGGCTCAATCCCACACAACATCAAAATTACTCGATTGCATCAGTTGTTGAAATTTGGCATTGACGTTCTTCTTTGCTCACAAGTATTCACTAAGAAACAGTTTTGCAAATATCAAGATTATTATTATTATATAGTTTTGGAAGTCGTTTAGGGCTCCGCCCCACTGGACTTCAAAATTACTCTAGAGCATTTGGGGTTGAAATTTGACGTAGACATTCTTCTTTACTCATATGTACTCACCAAGAAATGGTTTTATAAATATAGTTTTTATGTCCTTTAGGGCTCCGCCCCACAGAACTTTATGATTACTATAGAACATACAGTATTGAAATTCTACGTGGACGTTCCTCTTTACTAATGTGTACTCATGAAGAAACAGTTATGCAAATCCTTTAGTTTTTGAAGACCTTTAGGGCTCCGCCCCACTGGACTTAAAAACTACTCTAGGGCCAATAGGGTTGAAATTTAGTATTTATGTTCCTCTTTGCTTATTCACTAAGAAACGGTTTTCCAAGTATAGTTTTTTAAGTCCTTTAGGGCTCCCCCCCCCCCCCACTGGACTTCTAAATTACTCTTGGGCATACGCGGTTGAAACTTGACTTGGACATTCCTCTTTACTCATTTGTACTCACTAAGAAAAGGTTATGCAAAGATAGTTTTTTATGTCTTCTTGGGCTCCGCCCATCACCAATTACGTCATTCTGTGACGTCACACCCATGACGTTGCAGAAATGACGTGGCGATGACGTCATCACCCCTTATGACCAAGATGACGTCATCGATGTCACAAAGGTCAAGGTCACGCTGAAACCTAAAATTTTTAGGCACTTTTGCTGTTTCTCGCACTACGCTCCGAGTTTCAGTCAGGTTTTAATGACCTTGACGACTTGGAGCGAAATTAGACGAGAAACAGCAAAAGTGCCGAGGAAACTCAAAGTTTGCAACGTGACTCTGCCTAAACCGTCATGTGACACCGCTCGAGTGACCTTGAACCGATACAACTCCCGCGTTTCATCATTACTGTAACCGCGATGCGCACCCTACGACAGACACCGAGCGACTGACTGTCCGGCCCCGCGCACTCTAGGTATATGGGAAGTGGTGGGGGAAACTGCGATGACCTCGGGAAACTTGAAAATGTCAAGCCAGGTAGCACCGTTTTGGTGCTACCTTAAATTTACATGTTAAAGTGGGATGACCTTGAGGTTGACTGTGAACCTGGGGCTTAGGATTGTGTTTAACAGCTTGACATTTTCGCCAGAGTTCAAGTGTGGTGACCTTGAACTGGTTAAAATCAAAACTGCACAGCAGACTGCACAACACGGATGTGCATCCTACGACAGACACCGAGCGACTGACTGTCCGGCCCTGCGCACTCTAGGTATATTGACTCGAGAGACTAAGACTCTAAATTGTCAGGAATGGGAGTAACTAACTGAACTTTGCAAGGAAAAGTCATTTCTTCCAATATTCTAAACAAATCTTCATCAGTAAAACTTACATTAGTCTGTTTGGTATAAAACTTAGGGTGTCCGCGCAACAGTTTGCGCCACTTAGCCAAAGTCGAAACCCTCTTAACTTTGAGCGGTGGACAGTGAGCAACTAATAAAGCCTTAACACGGCTAAGTTTCTTACCTAAAGTGTCCTGCGACATGGCTTTACCTCACAAAAGTCCGCACAATACTGAGAGACTGCTTGTAGCGCATGAGTCAAAGGAAAAGAGGTGGGGGAAACAACAGGAGTGGGGGAAGGCCACAGTGGTGGGGGAAGGTGAGGTGGTACGCTGGAGTATCGCATCACTTCACCATGAGCTGTCCTACAGTCAACACACTGTTCTCTTGGCTCGAGTTGGCACTAGAAAAAACATTTCTGTACAGCTTAGGCTGTGAGAGCCGAGGAAGCAAAGTCAAAGTGGAAATTGTGTTAAACTCCAAGATGAAGAGTCTCCTAAATAAACTAATTGTATCCCTGCAATCCCCTATAACTTTAGAGAAATACCACTTCATTAAGCGACACCTTATACTTTGGCAAAACGAAGTGGAAATGGAAAAGATTACAGTAAAATTAATTTAACTTAAAACTTGGACTGGACACTCATGGCGATACTACGTGGCGTGCAAACGCCACCCTAAACATTACAAGTTAGGTTATTAAGCACCTCTGGTACGATAACCGATGTGCTAGAGTTAAAGTGTGATGACCTTGAGTCAAAACACTGAAATACTACAAGTCGATATCGTCCCAGAGTTAAAGTGTAGTGACCCACATTCAGAACTTGTAAAATTACTTACATATAGAGAGCTAGAGAACAGCGAGACGCACCGCATGGAAGCCGGAGACATACTGGCGAAGCGGTGTTGTGCAGCCTAGGGACCCAGTTGTGGTGGGGGTATAGCCAACACTTAGAGTACAAGTGTTGTGGGTGACCTTGACCCACTTAACTTACCTGACCCCCCCCCCCGACAAAAAGTGCGAGCCCCCCCCCCCCCGACAAAGAGTGCGAGCCCACCCCCCCCCCCACCCCCACCCCCACCCCCACCCCCTCCCCCACCCCCACCCCCTCCCCCACCCCTGATATCCTGGGCGTGGCAGCCCCGGTGGGGATATAAGGGGGCCCGGCCAGAGCCGGCTCGCAGTCCGCTCCCGCGCGTTGAACGTGAACGATCGGGACGGACCGCCATAGGCATCACTAAACATTGAATGGCGCCTTCAGTGTTTAGCGAAGCCTACTCTAACTTTAAGACTTGTATTAGTTGTAAGATATTGCGCTTGCGTTTGGGTATTGCGAATTGTTTTATATGAGAGTGTTTTACTTGTACCCTATGTCTCCTGTGTGTCTTTTATCCTTTGTGTCTTGTTTGTTATATGTGTTTAATGTGCTTGTTCCAGCATTGACTACGTTGAGTTCAATTGTGTGTTGTAAGTGTGTTATATGTTTCTAAAGTGTATACGCTTGCTTTAGCAATCCCCCCTTGAGCTTTTTCAATGCTCAAAGTAAATTGTAACGTCAGGGAACGGGAGTAGGCCCCCGTGTAAAGCCACTTTTAATAATTGGTAGGCTCCTGCCAGGCATGCAAAAGGTTGCGGATGGCATTTGGGAGCATGTCCGTTTGTACGCTGGCAAGCAAAAGGTTGTGGCGGCCTCTGCACTCGGACCGAGGACGTAAGCCACTAGGGTGTCCTCAGTATGTTTCCCTTCTGGAAACTCAAAATTATGTAAATGAATCTTTGTTAGCTATTTGTGTTTTTAGTCCCCAAGGCCCCCGAACACTCGTGGTTCGCCATGGATGTACGGGGGCCGAAATTTTTTAATGTCCGTGTGGCCTTGACCCACAAAGACTTGTAAAAATTGAATGCATTGCTAAATTAAAAATATTAAAGATAGGTTACGGGAGTAGGCCCTCGTGTAAAGCCTATTTTAATTATCGGTAGGCTCCTGCCAGGCACGCAAAAGGTTGCGGATGGCATTTGGGAGCATGTCCGTTTGTACGCTGGCATGCAAAAGGTTGCGGCGGCCTCTGCACTCGGACGAGGACGTAAGCCACTAGGGTGTCCTCAGTTTGTTTCCTTCTGGAAACTCAAAATTATGTAAATGAATCTTTGTTAGCTACTGAAAAGACAATGTAGTAAATGTTTACAAGTCTTGCGTGGCGAAGGGTACACGACATTGGATGTTGCCTTGTTGTCATAGTTGGGTCTCTTCGGAGGCTACAGCGATGACAACCCAAGTGCCCCACACCCCCATAGGGGGTGTGGGGCTTAATTTTTTTAAATTTTTTTCATGACCTTGACCTAAATAAGTAAAAGTTTTTAAAATCTTTAACAGTCCGGTCTTATCAACACGGTAAATAAATTAAGGTCTTTTAAAAATCGAACAGTTAGGTATTAGTAACACACAAAGTTGGAGTTGTCTATAGTTGGGTCTTTTAGGAGGTTTTAGCGATGTCAACACAAAGGCTCCAAGTGGGGTTTATTTTGTTAAATTACCCCCCCCCCCCGACAAAAAGTGCGAGCCCCCCCCCCCCCTAATATCCTGGGCGTGGTCGCCCGGCGGCGATATAAGGCGGTCAGGTTGCACGCACTTCTCATTCACGCTCCAGCTTTCGTTGGAAGTGGCTGTCCAGGAGCTCATTCTTAAGAAGACCGGTGACCAAAAATGTCTCGTCGTATACCTTATAGACCCTCATAAATGCATAGTTTGTGGGAGTATAACAAGGGCAAACCAATTGGATGGATACACCACTTCTATACCATGGCTCCATCGCAACAGAATTCTTTCTATTCTGGAGGTAATACTGGTGATATTTTACCTTTGTAAGAAATTAAAACAAAAAAAAAATGTGAGCGGGGGATAGAGCACTTTGTAGTAATTGATGCTGCTTAGTGCTCTATCCCCGCTGAAAATAATAATTCCAAATGACCTTGACCCACATAAACTTGCTCAAACAAACATCTTTGAAAAAACTTGTACAAAGTAGCGGATTTAGAGCAAACATCATTGGTTTATCAAGCCTGTTGAAGAATGTATTGAAAATGGGTATTAAAAGCCAAATCTACTACATGATTGATAAACCGGATGTATATGACGTCACCTTCCCCCACCCTTCAACCTCGGGTATAAAGGGACCCGGTTGAGCGCGCTGCTCATTATTGCGTGGACATTCACCGAGTGCACACTCAAAGCCAAACTGTAAAAAAATGGCTCTTTGCGATATTTGTGGTGAGTTTTTCCAAGACGAAGATATCTTTGTTTTACACCGAGAATTGCATCATGAAGAGGACAGAAAAGAAGAGATTGTTGTAAGTGAAGAAGACTTGGATGCGATTGATCGGTTATTGGAAAACTACCAGAAGCAGATGGACGACTGTGATAACTATCTACAGTTACACCGAGAATTGCATCGTGAAGAGGATAGAAAAGAAGAGATTGTAGTAAGTGAAGAAGACTTGGATGCGATTGATCGGTTTTTTAAAAAACCTCAGAAGCAGAAGGAGGACTGGGCTAGCTATTTACAGTTAATGCAAAGAAGAAGACCAAGTGTTATTCAATTTGCCGGAGCTGGACCATCTACAGCTGGAGGATTTATTGAAGAGGAAATTGAAGAAAAAGTGGAAGATGTAAGACAACTGCGTACCCAAGAAGAGGATATGGAAGAAGAGGATACAGAAGAAGTGGAAGATATAAGACAACTGCGCACCACAGCCTTGCCAGGACCAGTTGTAACTCATTTCAAAGTTAATAATGTGCAATTAGAATTGGAAAACTTTATAACCCAAGCTAAAAATCTAGTTGTAAAAACATTGACGGAAGAATTGGCAAGATTGAACTTTATTAAATTTGGATTGGTGTTGGAGGCTATGTTTACTAATACCGATGGTGAAAACTCACCGAGAGCATTCATTGCTAAAAACCGAACCCTTACAACCACATCTGATATTAACGAAATTCTAGAAGAATGTTTGAATGAACTGCTAATGAAACTCCAAGAACACGAAGGAAGAGGATCTGGCTGGACGCTATCATCGATTGAAGGTATGGATGTGAGGGTTCACAAGCATGGATATGGTATGAGAGGTAGCAGCTTTATCCCTCTACCAAAGGCAATCCGAGATACCAAATCATGTATCAATGTGAAAAATGAGGTAAATGAATGTTTCCGGTATGCAATGTTAGCAAAATACGTGGGACATAATGCTATTAGACCTAGCATAGCATACGAAGCTGTTCAACACCGCTATAACTTTCGAGGAATGTCGTATCCTGTGAGTCTTGATCAAATTACTAAATTTGAGAAACAAAATCCAGGTGTTTCTGTTAACGTGTTCGGCTTAGATGATTCAAACAATGTGTATCCACTACGAGTAGTAAAAGTAGAGCAAAGTAACCATACCGATTTATTATTGATAACCAAAGGTGAGATTTCACATTATGTTTATATTAAAAACTTTGAATCTTTGGTTGTACGACAAGTGTCAAAACAAAATCGTAAGATAACAATATGCAAGAGATGCTTTTGTTTTACATGCAAGGAATTAAGACGTGGAGGATTGGAATGGTTGTTGGAACACCAGCGGCTTTGTAATAACAACTATGAAGTGAAGATTAGCCTGCCACCACCATCTAGAGCATGTGTCCAGTTTAAGAAGACAGTTCACCAATACAGGATTCCACTAGTTATCTACGCTGATTTCGAATCCACGTTAGTACCACAGGAGCTTCCAGATGGTGAGGTGACTAGAAGAACCAAATATCAATTGCATCAACCTAACAGTTTTTGCTTATTGGTGAAATCCACTTTGCCTGAAGAACAGTTGCAAGAGTATGGCTTAACATCCACTCCAATACTCTACCGTGGGGAAGAAGCCGCTAAGTATTTTGTAGACCAGTTGTATGACATTGCTGAAAAGGTGCAACGCTTATTCGGTAATGTTTTACCTATGGAACCTTTGAACCAAAATCAACAAGAAGAATACAATTTGGCAACAAGATGTTATTTATGCAAGAAGAGCTTCAGTGAAGAAAATCAAAAAGTAAGAGATCACGATCACCTGACAGGGTTATACAGAGGAGCTGCTTGTAATTCATGCAATATAAATTACAAACTGCCAAACTTTATCCCAGTCGTGTTACACAATCTTAGCGGCTATGACTCCCACTTCATTATCCCAGAGTTAGGACGAGATGATGGAAAAATCGAAGTATTAGCTGAAACATTGGAGAAGTACATCAGTTTCTCAAAAACAGTAGGTAAAATTAAACTTCGCTTCGTAGACTCTTATAGATTTATGTCATCTAGTCTGAGCAAATTGTCTGAGAACCTAAGAAGAGAAGATCTAAAAGAAACCAGCAAAATTGTACCTGAAGATAAATTGGACTTAGTAATGCGTAAAGGAGTGTTCCCCTATGATTACATAACTTCTGCAGAAAAATTTGAAGAAACCAGTCTGCCACCAATTGAAGCCTTCAATAGCAAGTTAAATGAAAGTGCAATCACCGTTGAAGACTACAATCATGCTTGTAATGTTTGGAACCAACTAAACATTCAAACCTTAGGGGAATATTCCGACTTTTACATAAAATTGGACGTAACTCTGCTGTGCGATGTGATGGAAGAATTTCGAAACACCTGCTTCTCCGCCTATGGACTGGACCCTCTACACTCGTACACATCTCCAGGATTAGCATGGCAAGCTATGCTAAAGTCAACCAACTGTCGATTGGAGCTTCTAACAGATATTGATATGGTGCTCATGATAGAATCTGGTGTACGGGGCGGTTTGACACAAGCTGTAACACGTCATGTCAAAGCTAACAACAAGTACATCCCAGGCTTCGACGAGAGACAACCATCGGTCTACCTTGGCTACTTTGACGCAAACAAGCTTTATGGTTGGGCAATGTCAAATCCGCTTCCCTACGCTGACTTCAAATGGGTCGACCCGGCCACCATCGGTGATATCTCACAGATTCCAAAGAATGGTCCAAAAGGCTATATTTTGGACTGTGATTTCGAATATCCGGAGCACCTTCATGACCATCACTACGACTTGCCTCTCCTAGCCAAGACTGAAGTTTCACCGACAGGAAGATGGCCAAAATTGATGATGACGTTGGAGAATAAAGATCGGTATGTGGCTCACTACTGGGTAGTTCAACAAGCTCTTAAATTGGGTCTACGTGTAGTGAGAATTCATAGAGCAATTGAATTCACCCAGTCTTGTTGGTTGAAACCATATATTGATTCCAACACTACAAGAAGAGCAGCAGCAACATCAGCATTTGAAAAGGACTTTTACAAATTGATGAACAACGCCATCTTCGGGAAAACCTTAGAAAACAAAAGAAAAAACAAGATTGTAAAATTAGTAAGTGATCCTAAGAAATTAGAAAAATTAGTGCAAAAACCAAATTTTGGAACATCCATGATTATAAACGAAGATCTAGTTGCCGTCAGTATGAAGAAAACAACAATAGTGATGGATCGTCCGTTATACATTTGAATGTCGATTTTGGATATAAGTAAAACTCTGATGTATGATTTCCATTACAACAAAATGGTTAAACACTACGGAAGAGACAACATTGGAGTTGCATACATGGATACCGACGCGTTTATCTACTGGATAAAGACTTTGGACATGTATGAAGACCTAAGGAGTTTCCCATACAAAGACGATTTTGACTTCTCTGACTATCCGAAAAACCATCCGAATTACAATGAAAAGAATAAAAAAGTAATCGGAAAATTTAAAGATGAAGCAAATGGAATGCCTTTGGAGGAAATAGTTGCGCTAATGTCCAAACTATATTCCTTCAAGATGTATAAGGAAAATGACATACCGACAGTGAAGAAAGCTAAAGGAGTCAAAACATCATACTTGAAGAAACATGTGACATTTGACCATTACAAGACCTGTTTGTTTGAAGATTCTACAATGTCTGCAACGTTCAACACTATCAGAAGCTTTAAACATGAGGTCTACAGTGTCACTGAAGTTAAAAGAGCACTATCAGCTCGAGATGATAAAAGGCATATTATTCCGGATAAAATTCACACTCTTCCTTTTGGCCACTACTCTCTAAACCCTATCGACTAATAACCTATTCTTCGTCCTTCTACAACTTCGACCTTATTCCTTTCTCCTTCCGTAAAAAAAATGGGGAACACGGCAAGTCAAACGCCGTGTTCCCCATTTTTTACACAAGTTTGGATGACCCTGACCTATATAAATGATGTGAATATTTAAGACAACATTCATTGTGATTATACATGTGATACATGAAACATTCAAACCTGCAATATGAAGAACTTGAAGCAAGAAATTGTCAACGAGCTTCATAAACCTGCAAGAAGAAAGTTTCCGCGAAGAAATACAGTGATAAAAGGAATAAATGATTTATATCAAGCGGATTTAATCGAAATGATTCCTTACAGTAAACAAAATAGAGGATTTAAATACATATTGACTATTATTAATTGTTTTTCAAAAATGGCAGATGCTTTACCACTAAAAGATAAAAGTGGCAAAAGTGTTACAAAAGCAATGGAAACAGCTATACAAAGAGACAAACATACTATAAAACATTTACAAACTGATGATGGAAAAGAATATTTTAATAAGGAATTTGCAAATTTAATGAAAAAACACAACATTAACCATTACTCAACCAATTCAGAGGTAAAAGCATCAATAATTGAAAGATTTAACAGAACTTTAAAAGGTGCGATGTATAAGATGTTTTCCAACAGAGGATCACACGTATGGATTGATATGTTACCAAAACTTATAAGCGATTACAATAACAAGTTTCATAGAACTATCGGTATGAAACCAAGCCAGGTGACTAATAAAAATTAAAAACTTATATTAAAACGTATAAAAATGAATACTAAACCAAAAGTTGAAAAACTAAAACCTAAAAGGTTTAATGTTGGTGATAAAGTGCGAATAAGCAAATACAAAGGTGTATTCAGTAAAAGATATCTTCCAAACTGGACAAATGAGGTATTTACTGTATTTAAGGTGCAACCTACAATACCAGAAACTTACATTTTAAAAGATAATAAAGGACAATTGCTGGAAGGAGTGTTTTATGGACATGAAATGTTAAAATCAACAGTAGGTGATGTATATCTAGTCGAAAAGGTGTTGCAACGAAAAAAGGATAAGGTTAAAGTACGATGGTTAGGATTTAATAAGACGGAAGATTCTTGGATACCTAAAAAGGATCTAATATAATGATAGAGCATCATTTTGGGTTGAACCATTACAAAGGATGGAGATAATACCGCAAAAAGACAATTTTACTATTAATAATATAGATGAACTCACAGTGGATGGTTCTCAATTCAATACTGGGAAACACGGTGTTTTGTTACCAAACACGGTGCGTTGTCTGGTTACCGGTCCTTCCAATTGTGGAAAAACAAATGTAGTATTCAATTTGATTACAAATCCCAAAGGATTACGTTTTAATAATTTATATGTATTTTCAAAGTCACTACAACAACCAAAATATCAGTTATTGGAACAAATACTCAATAATGTGCCTGAAGTTAAATATTTTAAATTTAAGGCGAGCGAGAGTGTCATGCAACCGCAAGAGGCTAAACCATTCTCAGTATTCATATTTGACGATGTATCTTGTGAAAATCAAAATACAATAAGAAATTACTTCGCCATGGGTCGACATAACAACATAGATAGCATTTATATTGGTCAAACTTACAGCAAAATACCGAAACAGCTCATTAGAGACAATGCAAACATGTTAATTGTATTCAAACAGGATGAAACCAACCTAAAACACATATATTATGACCATGTAAGTGCGGATATACCATTTGAACGATTTAAAGAGTTGTGTGGAAAGGCTTGGGCTGAAAAATATGGGTTTTTAACAATTATGAAGGAACAACCGCTAAACAATGGTCGATACAGGATAGGATTTGATAAATTTATACTAATACACTGATCATGATGTAAAACATTCATTGTTGTACAACACGTCTTGCTACAAACATGGTTAACCAAGAAAAGTTAATAAAGGAAATAAAATCACTTAGTGATTCTATTCGAGATAAAAACAGAGCATTAAAATTAGGTATTAGCGAAAGGGAGAAATTTCTTGAATCTACTTTTAAACCTATTACTGAACCCTTGAAACAATTAAACAAAAAATTTGCTAAACCCGTTTTAGAAGGAGATGCAATTGCGCCTATTACAAAGTTTGAAAGAGAAAATGTAAAATCAGAAGATTTTAGTGATGAAGACCTGGAATCCTCTACATATAGTGGTTTTACCGGTGGAGAACCTGAAAGAGAGCTAGAATCACCAGACTATAGTGGTATAAGAGAATTATATGAAGTAAAAGCTAAAAGAGGACATGAAGATGTATCAACTGCTAGTGAAGAGGAAAAAGAAGAAGAAGCAAGGGAAGGTCCGTCAAACATAAGCTTGTTGGGTGAAAACATTCATAACAAAGGACCTTTAGGAAGGAAATACATGATAAAAATGTTAGCTGGAATAAATCCTAATAAAAACTACCATAGTTATGGAGTAAGATTAACAGAAGAAGGTTTAATGGTTGGTAATAGCCCGGTAAACATTGATGAAGATGATAATATTATTGTTGGTAATCAAAGATATAAGGGCACAAGAGGATTATTTGAATTATTATTTGAAAAAAAAGCCTTTAGAATTGTTAGTTAAAGAAGAAGACATGGAAGCATATAAACAGATTTTGGAACACACCAATGCATACAGGAGGAAGTATTTAGCTGACCAACCAGTTTTTAGATCTAGGTCTTTAAAATATAGAGAATTTGTATCCAAGTTAATACCAACAACGAGAAGACAACCAATGCCGATAATGCCAAGAAAACCTGTAAAACGAAGGTTTGTGTCATCCACTTTGGATATAAGTGCTCCAGAACCAAGAAAAAGAAACAAATCTGTTACAGGTACAGGTTTAATGAAGAAACTATATAACACAAATGTGATTTATTACAATAATATCAATAAATTGGTGGATAGAATGAAACTAATACATGAAGCTAAAGAAGCGGGTCATACTGGATTGGAAAACGAATGGATGGCTTTAGTGGATGAACTCCGAAACCGTGGGGTAATCTCATAAAAAATGCGTTACTCCCTAGATTACTATTCAGTTGCACCATGAGTGTCGACAAGTTCGGACGTTACTCCTCGGATGGGTTATATTACGCAAATAATTTAAAAAGAGGTGCTGGTTTACCACAAACACCTGATGGGGATTATGATATAACTAATAAAAGGTTAAAAAACATAAAAGATCCCACAGATGAAAACGATGCAATAAATTTAAAAGTATTAAAAGAAAAGATATCACCAACATTAAGACTACAGAAAAACACATATGACGCAGGTAATCATAGAATTGTCAATGTTGGTAAGCCAAATCAAAACGCTGATGCAATAAACAAAGGTTATTTATCATCAGAATTAAAAAATACGTTAAAATTCAATGGAAAAACGTATACTGCTGAAAATAAACGTATATCCAACGTAGATGACCCTAAAGATGCAAAAGACAGCGTAAATAGACGCTATTTACATTCATTAATACCTGAAAAGACAAAAGATGGTTTTTCTTTTTATAAATTTGTTATTAACGATATAGGTTATCCGAAAAATGAAAATGATGCTGTAAATTTAAAATATATAAAAGATCATTGTATTACACGTGATGTAGGAGTTATTGATTGTCTAGGTAATTGTTTAGCGAATGTTAAAGATGGTTCGGCACCATCAGATGGTGCAACAGTGGGTCAAATGAAGGAAACTTTAAAGCAAGAAACATCTGGATTTGTAAAACAGGATCAAGTAGTATCACGGTCGGGTGATGTGTTTGTACAAGGAAATGAAAAGTTTATTTTACTTGAACAAAAAAATAATGTTTGGGATTGCAAAGACATGAAATTATCAAATGCGCAATTAGCTACAGATGCTCATGATGTTCCGATTTTATCACAAGTTTTACATACTAATCCAAACAATTATCATAGAAGTTGGTTGGGTACAAATAGAAGAATAATTAACATATTTCCAGGTATCGATGATTACGATTGTGTTGTAGTAAAACAATCTTTAATATTAGACAAACCAGGAGGTAGTACTTTCAATGCGAAAAATAAGAAAATAGGTAATTTGGCACAAGGAACAGATCCAAAGGATGCTGCAACTGTAGGACAAACATTACAATATGATAGTGCAAATCAAGAGTTTATTTATAATACCAAAAGATTTAAATTAATGGATGTAAATGATTATCAAAATATATTAATTGCAGATCCAAATTCATTTAGCGGATTTAGAAAATTGTCTGGTGAGGAATTTATTCATAAAAATCATGTATTTAGAAATGAAGCAGACAGATCATTAATTAGTGCAGATTTAAAATATTTTAAATGTCCCGGGAATGATGCAAATGTAACTGATGAAGACTAAGAATTTGTATAAAAACTGATATGGGTTAGAAATCGGGACTAATATTATAAAAATGGGTTACACTCTAGAATGTTATTCAGTTGCACCATGAGTGTTGACAAGTTCGGACGGTATTCATCGGATGGATTATATTACTTTAATACTTTAAAAAGAGGTGTTGGATTACCACAAACACCTGATGGAGATTATGATATTAGTAATAAACGGTTAAAAAACATTAATGATCCCACAGATGAAAATGATGCAATAAATTTAAAAGTATTAAAAAAAGAGATAGTACCAACACTGAAATTAGATAAAAACACATATAACGCGGGTAATCATAGAATTTCCAACGTTGGTAAGCCAAATCAAAACGCTGATGCAATAAACAGAGGTTATTTATCATCGGAATTAAAGAATACATTAAAATTTAATGGAAAAACGTATAATGCTGAAAATCGGCGTATATCCAACGTAGCAGACCCTGTAGATGAAAAAGACAGCATAAATAGACGCTATTTACATTCTATAATACCTGAAAAGACAAAAGATGGTTTTTCTTTTTATAAATTTGTTATTAACGATATAGGTTATCCAAAAAATGAAAATGATGCTGTAAATTTAAAATACATCAAAGATCATTGTATTACACGTGATGTAGGAGTTATTGACTGTCTTGGTAATTGTTTAGCGAATGTAAAAGATGGTTTTGCACCATCAGATGGTGCAACGGTGGGTCAAATGAAGGAAACTTTAAAACAAGAAACCTCCGGTTTTGTGAAACAAAACCAAGTAGTAACACGTCAAGGAGATGTATTTGTACAAGGAAATAAAAAGTTTACTTTACTTGAAGAAAACAGTTATGTTTGGGATGGTAAAGGAAAGTTATTGACAAATTTAGGTATTGGTGAAAAGCCTGGTAATGCTGTTACTTATGAACAGATAATACAATTAGAGCCAACTGGAAAAAAATGGTGGAATTGTGATAACAAACGATTAACAAATGTTGCAGACCCTGATTATGCCGATAACGCTGTAACTGTTAATTTTCTTGTTAAAGTAATAGGTAATTTATTATTTGATATGCATAATTATATTGTAGCAGGACAACATAAACCTATTGACGAAAAAATGAGAAATACATGGATTAAACAAGAAATTCTTTATAAATATTTTTTTAATCATAACACACAAAAGTTTAGATCATCAGATTGGGGTACTTTTGATATTTAATTAAATAACACCATATATTACATCATTTATGTGCAACCTGTCATAGAGGTAACACATGGGTTACGCTTTTCGAATATAAAAGACAATCATGGCGTTTCATTACACCAGTCCATATCGAGACACTATACGGAAAGGAGGCGGTATCACGTCCACAGCGGTTTCTCTGTTAAGTAAAGCTTTAAATCGTATTCCAGTAGGATCTATCGTAAACAGAGCAATAGACGCTTTACCATACGAATTTCACATACCGGGAGGTTATCAGTATTGTGGACCAGGAACTAAATTGCAAAAACGACTGGAAAGAGGTGATCCAGGCATAAATAAGTTAGATCAGGCTTGTAAAGAACACGATATCGCATATTCCACATTTACCGATTCAAAAAATAGGTCAATCGCTGATAAAAAGCTAGCAAATATAGCTTGGCAACGAGTAAAGTCTAGTGACGCTAGTATTGCGGAAAAAGCAGCAGCTTTAGCGGTAACAGCAGGTATGAATGCTAAAACAGCGGTAGGAGGTGGAAAAAGGAGGGGTAGGAATAAAAAAGGATCAACCATGAAGAAACATGGTGGTAATATTAGACTAAAAAGACGTTCTACGAAGAAAAATAATAAAAAACCAACAATATGGTCAATGGTAAAAAACGGGGCAGGTCTATACCTAAGACCGTATCGTGCATATTAAATAAAAGAAATCAATTAGTTATACCACATAAAGCGTTGACTAATGTTGAATTATTTAAATATATTTCCTGTTTAAAAATACCATTTTTCCGCGGAGTATTTATGAAAGACAGTTTACCAAAGAAAATATGGAAAAATGAGACTGTAATCGTAAATTTGGATAATACTGAAGGGCCCGGCACCCATTGGGTGTGTTATAAGAAACTAAATAGTAATGTATATTATTTTGATAGTTTTGGAAATTTGCCACCACCTAAAGAACTTGAACATTACTTTAAATCTGCTAAAAACATATATTACAACTATAAAAGAGAACAACCTGATAATACTTCAATATGCGGCCATTTATGTTTGGAATTCCTAGCTAAAAGTATCAGTCACTATTGAGATGTCTTCCTATACGGTATCATTAACAGGAAAAACGTCCACTTTACGAAGTATCCTTTTTCTAGCGTTACGCTTGCAAAAAGGAAGATTTTGGGAGGCAGCACTGTTGGATTTTACAACTTACAACTCTATTCCCAATGTTACGGAAGGTAAAAATGAAGGGTACAGAGAAAAAACGCTTGATGTCCAAAAATATTCAAAATTTAACTAATACCACCACTGTGTAGGGAAATATGAGTTCTACAACCACGTGCTTTCATTACAGCAAAATAATGATCGGATTCCTTAAAAATCAACAAAAAAGATTTGGTATACAGAGAACTAGTGCTTGTTGTCCCTCGCGAACAGCGAAGAAACGCTTGTAGTCCACTAAGCGTGCCGGCGCACTCTGAAGCGCATGCATGGTGTGTCTTGCGCCAGTCTCTGACTTACGCCAGCCAGCCTACAACAGTGCTCTTCAACTTAATTGTGTTTTAAAGTTTATTTTTTATATTACAATGAGTAATGGTGATAATGATGGCAATGATGTGTCGAACTTGAATGTGAATGCTGGTTCTACCAAGAAAAGGTAATAGTATGGTACTATTAGTAGCAGACCTGCATACTCAGCAAATATATCCTACATGATTTGATTTTTTTAACTTCCCCCGTAAAAACCATGGGAACGAGGATGTGGGTTTTCCGCCATAAGGCTGCTTTAAGTAAATATAAGTTGAAACCTACCAAGTACTTTTCAAATTTGATCAAGTTATGTCAATATGTGAGATAGAGGGTTTTGTTAATTCCCCATAAGAATAACATGGAAGACCTATTTTTTAATTTTATCTGCAACCTGATAAGCAAAGTTAAAACTTCAGGATACTAAATTGTTTGTTTTTAAGCCCTTTTAAATGATTTTAGTTGAAATTGTTGAATTTAAAAAAAATTGTCCAAAAATTCCAAAATCACATTTTTGACCTTTTGAAACCCCAAAAAACCCTGTTCACATGACCCGATTATGCTGGTTCACAAATTCATTAAAATAGACCTAGTCCTACACCTTCATGCCAAATTTCATCAAAATCAGAGATCCCTGTCAAAAGTTGACAATACTTATTAATATATGTATATATATATATATATATATATATATTATGTATACATATGTATATATATACATATATATGAAAACGAATGGAATTTTTGTCTTCTGGGGACCTTTAAATGAAAAAGAAACATGGCACCAGGCTAAGGTCTTACCATGGCTACTACCGTAATAGCGTATTTCCTATAGGGAAATTCGCTAATATACATATATATATATATATATATATATATATATATTCCTTTTATATATATATATATGTACATATATATAGTATTAACAAAAGTTTAAACTTAATATCTTTGTGAAATTCCTAATTATATAACAAGCTTTCATTTGCAACAGTTTTTATTGTCCTTATTTACAGAGAAAAAACGCTCGTTGTCCAAGCAAGTTTTTTTTTATTTATTAATAAAAGCTATTATATTGTTTTTAATAAAACAACTTCAGTTTAAATTAATAAAGGATTAGTTGTAGATAAGAAAACATTAGCTTTTAATTATTTATTGTTATTCCTGGTCGTTTTATAAGGTTTTAAAGTTTAAAATGCCTGTCCTGTAAAATTTAGTTTTTGTGACATCAATAGTTCTTTCTCTGCACCCTTCAAATAACTTATTGCATTATTATAAAGGAAAAGATGCCAGTGGGAAGTTTACAGACTTAGAAGTTTGCACTCTACCCACAGGTTCTTATGAAATTGATCATATTAATGAATTTTTGCAAAATAAAATGGGAAAAGACAATATAACGCTAAAAGGTAATAACAATACAATGAAAGCTGAGCTTACTTCAAAATATTATATAGATTTCAGTAAGTCAGACTCAATTGGTGATTTATTAGGATTTCCCAAAGATGGAGCAATTTTAGAACCAAATAAAACACATTCCGGTAAACAAACTGTAACAATATTAAAAGTCAATAGTATAGACATAACTTGTAATATTATACAAGGAGCTTACAGAGATGGAGCAAATACTCATATAATACATACTTTTTACCCCAGTGTACCACCTGGATTTAAAATTGTTGAAAAGCCGCAAAACCTGGTATATCTACCTTTGAACACCACTTTCATTTCAGACATCGTGTTGAACGTATTGGATCAAGACGGTAACTTGATAGATTTCCGAGAAGAGCCTATTACGGTTAGATTACATTTAAAATCAACACTTTAATACAAAATCATGGGTTTAACATTTAAAAGCGAACAACCTACGGGAATCCGCATTAGTAGCTCTTCAGCTGTGGAGGAGTTAACACGCGAGAACATTCGTTTCTTAGAGAGAATTGGATTAAAAGTAACCGATAATGGATATACTGGATATAGCTCAGGGTCCAACATTCGACGAAACCCTATGGGAAAAAGAATATCACACCCACAACCCTTACACTTCATCAAAATTAAACAATAACGATGAAATTCGTATTCCCATACAAAATCAAGACATTTACACACTACCATGTGAAAGTTACTTGTATATTGAAGGAAAAGTTACTAAAAAGGACGGTACTACTACTGGTACAACAGTTCCATTTATAAATAATCCCATGGCTTTCCTGTTTGATGAAATTAGATATGAAATATCAGGTGTAACAGTTGATTCTACTAAAAAAGTAGGTATTGCAACAACTTTAAAGGGATTAACATCTATATCACCTAATGAAACCAATTTAATACAACCTGCAGGATGGGTTTTACCTGCAAAAGACACAATCACTCCAGATACAAATGGAAATTTTTATTTTCATATTCCGTTACGTTTGTTGCTTGGTTTTTCTGAAGATTATAGGAAAATAATATTAAACGTTAAACAAGAATTAGTTTTGTTGAGATCTTCAAACGATAAAGATATTATTAAAGCTCCAGACGGTACAACAGATGCAACTTTAGAATGGAAATTAACATTAGACAAAATTGTATGGAGAGTTCCACATGTAAAATTAGCTGACGAGCATAGAATGCTACTATTAAGAAACTTAAAGGCTGATCGTGATATTGTAATTCCTTTTAGAAGTTGGGAATTTCATGAACATCCCAGCTTGCCAACTACGGATCGACACACTTGGACAGTTAAAACATCTAATTATGTGGAACGAGCCAGGTATATTATATTTGGTTTACAAACAGGCAGAAGAGACACCATCACCAAACATGCAGGCCAATTTGATCATTGCAACTTGAAAAATATTAAAGTTTATTTAAATTCACAATTTTTTACATACGATAATTTAAATGTGTCATTCGCTAATAAAAAGTACAGCATATTGTACGATATGTATGCAAGATTCCAAAGTTCATATTATGGTAAAACGAATGCACCTTTACTATCACCAGAAAAATACTTAGATGGTTACCCTATAGTTGTAATCGATTGTTCTGAACAAAATGAATCGGTAAAATCATCAAGTGTAGATATAAAAATAGAAATGGAATTCAACGCGCCTATACCGGCTAATACAACTGCATACTGTTTAATTCTACATGATAAAATCGTAACATACACACCTTTAACTGGAATTGTTAAAAATGTATTGTAAAAGACCGGTTTTCCTACATTCCAATGCATTCCGCGAGTATAAAAGCAGAGCGTTCAGCTCGCTCCTCATCAGTTTGTTGCCTGTTGTTGTATGGGTAGCATCTTATTCAATATGGCTTCTCCTAGTGGTACACAAGAAAATGTAGTAGATATTGAGAAGGAGATATCCGACTTTTTAGATCTTCAAGGTCAACCGGAGGGAGATGAACACAACGCTTGCGGACAACTCCACGCCAGTAATAATGTTGAGGAAAAAGGTAAAAGAAGAAAGAATGCACACAAGAGGAAAAGGGATATTGAAGATAATATTTCTCCTAACATATTAAGTGAGGTATTCTTGCGAATATTTTACCCAATCTCTTCCAGTTTGGACAAAAGTGTTTTAATCGGTGTTATGAAATCTACAGATTATTCCCCTACTGTAATTTTAACTCATGGACCCAAAATGATTTTGTTTACGGACACTGCTTGGGAATCGTTTATGAAACACTTGCATCTGCTAGAATGCTATTTAAGTAGTAACATGTTTGGAAGAAAGACAAGAGTAGGCCTTTTGGATTCAAATGTGGAAATCGATATTGTTAAACATCGTGGTGATCATCAGTTGCGGTTTAGAGACACAACAAGACATGATAACAAGATTCAACTTAATCCAGAAGAGTTTTTTATTCTAACTTGTGCAACTGAACCAATAACGAGATACTTGAGACAACTGGTGTTTTCAAGTTCAATTATTAAAGATTATCTGGAAGACACTTTGGACAAACAACCGGACGCACCTATATTGTACGGACCTGTAGATACTTCTATATTCAATAGGGTTCCTCATGAAGTACAAATGTGGAGACAATTGGAAAAGTACGCTCAACTACATAAGAAATCAGTAAAACATGAAAAAGAGGAAGAAGAAGGAGGAGAAGAATCAAGTGTTAGTGATGAAAATGAAAACAAGGAAAATGTAAAGATGGAAACCTAAATGACAATTAACTACACAGCAATGGTTAATTTTTAAAACAATATCAAACACTTTGTGGGGTTAGGCCTACCGGGGACGGTGCCCACGTTAAATATACACCAACGCGCCAACAACTGTACGGCCGGGTATAAAAGTCGTACCTACCGTGGTGTGGAAATCAGTTGACCTTTGGACTTCGTCATGAGCAGACGAGTGATCTTCGCAATGGACAAGGAAGAAGAACAAGTAAAGTCCAAACCTGGTATAATTGAGTTCCAAGCGTTTCGGGGTAATGATGATAGATTTATCATAAAAGAACTTGTGTTTTTCGACATCAATACAAGTGTTCCTTATTCGTTTTTATTTAAACCACCATGTTCTTATTCATCTTTAACTAGTAAAGCCGCTACTACCAACAGATGGATTTCAAAACACTTCCATCATATCGATTGGTATGATGGTTTTACAAGTTACACGGACTTGTATCACATTATGCATCACTTTTCAGACAAGTTTACCGATATTTACACAAAGGGGCTGGAAAAGAAAAGATGGATCGAAGGATTTACTCATGTTCCGGTTAATGATGTGGATTTGGATAAAAACTACAAGTATACGATGGAAAATGTTTGTATTTGTACTAAAAGTCCAGAACATGAAAAAGATAGACATTGCGCTTTAAAAAACGCCTATAAACTCGCATCTTACCTTCAAAGTGGGGAAATGGGGAGTGGTGGGGGTAACGGGGGTTATATAAGTGAGGAGCAGACCGGGACCTGGCATGAGTATTACTCGAGATTCCGAGACGACAACATCTCCCAGCAAGAAGACGAAGAAGACGATCTATAACTTGACCATGGCATCTCACCAGTTCCTGCAAACTTTGGTTGAGCAGTTCAATGCTCACTCCAAATCTACCATACTACCCGTCAAGAAGTGTTCCGAACTTAAAGACGAGAAGCATTACATTATCCACGCCATGAAGAAGATGGAGACTACAGTTGGAGAGGCCATCTGCTGCAGTCTTAGCGAGGCACCATTCACTCCGGGGGATGAGCCCAAGTTCCAAGTCTACCTGCCGAAACGGTTCGTCCATCTCCTCCAGAACGAGGATCTGGGCTCCATCCAACCCGGCTGTCTCTACCTGGTTTCCCACGGTTGCACGGGTAGCAATTCCACCGAGTTGACCATCCACATCGCCGACAAGCAGCAGTGTTAGATTTAAGTTTTACTGTTGTACATATGTTATTGTAATGTTTTATAAATAAATAAACCATAAAAGACAAAAAAAAGAATACAAAAAGACGAAAAATGCAACATATCAATATGTGAAGTTTGTCACATATTGATATGTTGCATTTTTTTTAAACTTCGCGGGTGACCTTGACCTTTGACCTTTGCATTTCACAGTTACCCCCACCACCACGCTACAAGTCAAACCTGCTTGAATGCAAAACACCCCCACCACTTTTTCATATACCTCCAAGTGCTGTGCCTCGTCTTCATTTCAACTCCAGCAGCCAACCGAACAACATCAGTATGTCTCTGAACGTAAGCTGTGCCAGCTATGAGGAGGTGACGATCAAAACGCAACAGGAGCTGAACGACTTGTACAAGGAGTTGCAGCTGATGGTGGCAAGAGGCTACCGTATAAACGTGCAAGTCTACGCTTGCAATATACGGAATCTTCGGCAGCCGAAGGAAGAGCCTGGACATTCCTCTTCAACGACAGCTTCCTCACCGGCGTCGATGAAGACCGAACCAGACAACTTGGATTACTTCAGCTGACTAGCGGTTGTCTTCCTTGTCCTTACAATTGTAGAATATGTTTATTTCTTCATTATATTAAAGAAGTAAAAAGAGCAAAGCCACCTATCTTGTTACTGACATATATGCTCAGTAACAAGATAGGGTTTTTTTTAAACACAATTTGAATGACCTTGAAACTTCCCCCTCCACTGATTCGCTACCCCCACCACTTCACTGTTGATATACATGAGACAACATAATTAGATACCTCATTCCTTCTTCAACAGCCAAACCTACAACATCAACAATGGCTAACCTACCAACAGATGAAAGATGTCCTCACGCATGCTGTGACTTCGTACACGAGTTAGAGAAGAGGATGCAAGAGAGGGCGATAAGAAGAAAGCAGATCCACTCAGAAAATATCATGATAGTAAACGGCTATCTTTTGTTGTTCGGCCTTATCATGGTTGTACTGTTCATACTGTACGGCATAGTTACATGTGTCGGCAAGGTTGCAGAAGAAAACACTCGCCACCATCAGTTGGAAGATTTCAATGTTACTTTCTAGGTTTTCCTTTTTTAAAACTCCATTTGGATGACCTTGAACTTTCCCCCTCCACTCCTTCCTTTTTTTAAAACCCAATTTAAATGACCTTGAAATTTCCCCCTCTACTTTTCGATAATGTTACAACTGACTGCAGCTCACCTCATTCCTTGCTTAGCTGCCATGGCGGAAGGAACTCTTTATCAAGTTGACTCCACTACGGACGAAGCATTTCCCTTGCGGTGGACTGTTCATTTACAGGATGCGACAGAAGTAGAAGTCTTGTATCAAAAATTACTCAATGTATTCAACGGGAACCCTGGACCTCTTGAATGTAGAATGGATTTGAATTTTGATGCAACCAGGGTCGGCACAGAACCTTCAACTTCAAGCCAGCCTCAGCAACGAGATTTTACACATTTATACACTCCAATATCACCGGAAGGTGTAACTGTCTGCGAGGCTGACTCAACTACACGTTATGTTCAGCCGAAGCCTTTGGTGTTGATTATTAACAATGTGTACAAAGTGGAATTGGTATGTAATAGATTAAAGGAGTTGATGGTACAAGATCCAGGCCTGCGCTTTCAAATAGATATACATTTCATCTGGAGAGCACCTGCGCGGGGCTCTTCGTCTGACAGCTCTCCAAGTACGACGGACGAGGAGGACGACTAGTCATCTTTTTTAAAACTCCGTTTGAATGACCTTTCCCCCTCCACTGAGTTTATTTAAGGTGCACTCTCACTGACTCTAGCATCATTTCATCGCGCACCTTCACCGCAGCAACATGGAGAGTCAACTCAACTACTGTTGCGAACAGAAATGTTTTTCATGGCCAAATGACATTGATGTGGTGGATGGCCTGGCTTGTAGAACATGTGAAGCTTTTCGTCAGTGCATGTGTAAGTGCAAGTCTTGGAAGAAGCCGAAACCGAAGTTGAAGACATTCCATGTGTACCAAATGAGAGGGCATAAGTACACTTGTTGCCCTGAACGTTGCATTGAATTCAAACTAAAACAGCTAACTGGCTGCAAATTGTGCAACAATCATTTTGCAGGTTTTTGCAAACATTATTTAGGAGCGTGTCAATACAGATCAACTTGGCATACCGAAGCACTCACTATCAATGAAATCGCTATAGACTCACAAGAGTAGTCTTTCTACTCTTTGACTTTTTTAAAACTCCGTTTGAATGACCTTGAAATTTCCCCCACCACTTCCCCATATATCTAGAGTACGCAGGGTCCGGAGGTCAGTCGCTCGGCGGCTGTCGTAGGATGCACATCCGTGTTGTGCAGTCTGCTGTGCAGTTTTGATTTTAACCAGTTCAAGGTCACCACACTTGAACTCTGGCGAAAATGTCAAGCTGTTAAACACAAT
This sequence comes from Neoaliturus tenellus, assembly GCA_030545055.2. NCBI lineage: Eukaryota > Metazoa > Arthropoda > Insecta > Hemiptera > Cicadellidae > Neoaliturus > Neoaliturus tenellus. The sequence goes on from CM061537.1 coordinate 103,770,521, forward strand.
CCTAAGCCCCAGGTTCACAGTCAACCTCACGGTCATCCCACTTTAACATGTAAATTTAAGGTAGCACCAAAACGGTGCTACCTGGCTTGACATTTTCAAGTTTCCCGAGGTCATCGCAGTTTCCCCCACCATTTCCCATATATCTAGAGTGCGCGGGGCCGGACAGTCAGTCGCTCGGTGTCTGTCGTAGGGTGCGCATCGCGGTTACAGTAATGATGAAACGCGGGAGTTGTATCGGTTCAAGGTCACTCGAGCGGTGTCACATGACGGTTTAGGCAGAGTCACGTTGCAAACTTTGAGTTTCCTCGGCACTTGTGCTGTTTCTCGTCTAATTTCGCTCCAAGTCGTCAAGGTCATTAAAACCTGACTGAAACTCGGAGCGTAGTGCGAGAAACAGCAAAAGTGCCTAAAAATTTTAGGTTTCAGCGTGACCTTGACCTTTGTGACATCGATGACGTCATCTTGGTGACGTAAGGGGTGATGACGTCATCGCCACGTCATTTCTGCAACGTCATGGGTGTGACGTCACAGAATGACGTAATTGGTGATGACGTCATCGATTGCGTCATCGATGACGTCATCGATGACGTCATCGGTGGGGTCATTGACCTCGATGACGTCATCGCTCAGGTGACCTTGAACTGAGCCAGCTCCCGCGTTTCTCCACTACTCATACGAGGTTGAAATTTGACGTGGACGTTCCTTTTTACTCATATGTACTCACTAAGAAACGGTTTTACAAAATAAAGTCTTTGAAGACCTTTAGGGCCCTGCCCCACTAGACTTCAAAATTACTATATAGCCTACAGGGTTGAAATTTGATGTGGCCACACCTCTTTACTTGTTATGTTGCCTACTAAATAAAAAATGGTTTTGCAAATATAGTGTTTGAAATCCTTTAGAGCCCCCTACGTAAGGTCTATGGGGTTTGAAATTTTACATATTCGTTCCTCTTTGCCCATAGTGCTCATTAAGAATTTTTTTCGCAAAATTCAATGCTCTGCTTACAAAATTCTTAAGAAAGAAGATTTCGTTGCTCTTTAAAGAGATATTATTACATGTAAAATGAAGCCGTGACGGGCAACAGCTAGTATATATATATATATATATATATATATATATATATATATATATATATATATATATATATTATTTTTGAAATAAATAATATAAAACAAACCTCGTACCCCTGAAAATATAAGAGGTCAGCACAGACAAAATGGTAGCTGGAGTCATTTCAGTTAGAGTTCTTCCAGGCAGGAATCAAGGCAACGTCCACTGCAAACATTGCAGTGAGATAGAAACCCTTGTGCACGTCCTTGGTTCCTGTCCATATGGAGAACTCTTAAGAAATGCTAGGCATAATGAAATAAGATCAATAATAGCAAAAGAAATTAGAAATAAAAACCAAACTTCGGAAGTGCATGAAGAAGTACATTGTATTTCAACAGAAGGCAGCACAAGAAGAATAGATATTCTGGCTATTGACCCCAAGAAAAAAGTGCCATAATACTTGACCCTACCATAAGAATGGAAACTAACAGAGATCAACCAGACACTGTCAACAAAGAGAAGCAAAGTATTTACGAGCCGACATCGTATTATATTAAAAAGAAATACATAGTAAAGGATGTTAAAGTTTTTGGACTGTTAATTGGCGCACGAGAGACGATTCGAAATTTTTTTTTCAGTATGGAAAGATTTGAATTTAAACAATAATACAATCAAAACTATAGTAGAAAGAAAATTAAAAGGATCAATTTACATAATTAGAAATCACTTATATAATAAGAACTAAGAAACCATAACAAAATTTTAACGTAAATTAAGAAATTTGTATTGTATACTGTGTCTACTAGGCAACCCACTAATGTGGGCAGTTGTAATTTATTCAATAAATTATTTTCTCTCTCTAATACAGTGTCCAAATTCAAGGAATTGTATTTTTTCAGCAATCCTGGCTGATATCATTTAAAGCAGTGAATTTTTATAGTGCTTGAACCGCGGAAAGGGAATTAATCACAACTGCAAAAAATTCCATTACTTGTATAATCATTAACAAATATTTCGGCGATTATGTCAGTAATGAACTGTACTAGATGTATCATATCCACTTCATTACCATCGTTAAAAACACTTAAAACACTTAGTTTACACAACACTGGTAAAAGATCTCGAACAGATCGGCCTACCCATACCAATTAATCGCCTGATTTTCAGTCTACAATTTAATGTTAACTTAAGTTCCCATTATATGGTTGTTTTGCTGTGAGCTTTTAGCTTAAATAGCCAATGTAGTTATAATCAACACAATACCATCCAACCACATTGTTAAAATCGGAATAGTCAAGTCAAAAGGACAACCGTGCACATTTGGGTAGGGATCTATGCAACTAACTATCGATGAACCTAGTTAGCAACTTTCTTATTTTACCATTATGACTATTTTATATATATATACATTTCTTTACTGTTACATCACAGTTCTTATTTTTTTCTTCAATCAAGTGATTTATTAGTAAAGGTGTTATTATACACAAAATGCCCCCACCCCACCAAACGAAACATATGTTGTGGTGACCTCTAAAAATCCTTCCCCAACCTCTTCAAAGAAGACAAGGGGAATCCACGCAATATTCCCTACCATCATCATCGTTAGTATTGAACTGTAGATTTCAGTTTCATAGCGTTTTAGTTTTTAGCTGTTAAAAGAACTGATGATCTTTTGTGAAATTTTAAGTACCTTTCCTCATTTTCTATAGCACAAAAAACTGAAAAGGTGGCTTCAGAAAATTGTAAATGGTTTGCTTCTTTTTCATAAGTTCTCTTTGTGTTGAACGTATGTTCCAATGAAACAACATTTCGAAACGCTTCCTCTATTAAATCTAGATGCAAAAAATGAGATATGCTCCCGTTGAATATTATCGTCCAGGTAAACAGTACAATCGGGATGTGTGTAACCATAAGCAAAACTCTGAGTGCAAATACTTTGGTTGTCGCCTGTATAATTTTGAATATATTCCTTGAGTTCCTATATCCGTCGCACATGGTGGCCAAACTCCATATCTAATAAACTATACAGCCCTATGTGTAACTGACTGACTGACTGACTCACTTATATGGGATACGAATTTCTGACGTAACTATATAAGCTAGAGACTTGAAATTTGGCATACGTCTAGCCTGAGTGGTCAATGCTAAGTATAAAATCTTAAAATTGCAAATTTGTATTTTTAACCTGTTAAAAAAAATTCAAAATGGCGGATTTCTGAAATTGTAATTTTAGTTTTTTGGCTCTAGCGGCTAAACGCTTGGTCCTATCTAAAATCTGAGACCAATTCTACGATAGGGAATTTAATTTTCTATAATTTCGGTCCTTTGACTTTTTATCATATCTCGCACCGTTAAGCCTCCAAAACGTTTTTAATGAAATGCCGTTTTCGGTTTTCGGGCTTTAGTGACTAAACGGATGGTCGTAAAAATTTTATCAAGGTTTATTTCGATAGATATTTTTAATATCTACAAATTTGCCTCTTATATATTTCACCGTATCTCCTCTCGTTTACTCACAAAATACATTTTTCACTTTTTCCGGATTTTTTAGCATAAGTAGTGGGAAATTGCCGGTTCTGGAACAATAGAGAAATCGTAATTTTAGCCCGGATGAGCTAGAACCTTGAAATTTGGTACACACGTAGTTTGTATGGTCAATACAAAGGGGAAATTGCAAAACATTGAGTTTTCAAATTTTAACCCCCTAAATTTTTGTATGGTAAATACAAGTTCGGTCCTATGCAATTTTGCCGTATCTCACCTTCTTCACCTGTAAAGAGGGGCGTACTTTCACAATATCGTAATTCTTTCACCAAAATTGATCTATTTAAATATTTATCGTTTACTTTTATGACACATACATGCCTCAAATTTTATGTATACTATGAATACATCTATTTCTTACTATAGAAGCAGCTATTTGCCGATTTCAATCCAAGATTAGTAAACAAACTGAAAATACAAAATTATTAACCTTTTTATGTAGGATACAGTGTTTGGTGATTTTGTTGAACCCGGTAAAGATACGGCCATACCTATATATTTTTTCAGCATTATATTCTTTTTAGATGCTCTATAAGGTGGGCCTTAAGATTTTGTAGCATTTCCCTCTCTTCGTACCAAAAAGGAATGTATTTTCAATATTCTTTCACAAAAAATGAGTTATTTTAATATTTTTTTTATTTATTTAGCTACATACACATACCCTGAGCATAAAATATAAAACAAAAGTACTAATTTGAACTTTAAATATCAAGAGAATATCTTAAATGCTTTAGATTTCCTGAACTATTAAACTAAGTCAGAGAAGATAAGTATAGAGTTGGGGTGGAGGCCTCAACTAGCCTGTTCAGTTCTTAAGACTTAGAACAATTAACGAATTCGGGGCAACCCCAGTAGTGGGATTTGGCCACTTTTAAAATCGGCCACGTGCCCCCCGAGCCAAGTGACGTGGTAGCTGGCGCCAGCTGCCATGTTACATAGCTTCCGGTGGGGGTTAGAGGGTATATATGAGATGCTGTAGTTATATGTTATGCCATATAGGTTGGGGAGGAGATGGCGATAGTGTTGGCGTTAGGGTGAAGTGAATTTGCGCATAAAATTAAAAGTTAGTTCAAAATTGAAATTCGTCGGTGTTAACGAAACTCTAACAGTTGAAGAAAAATTAAGAGTTAGTTTAAAATTGAAATTCAAACTTATAACTGGGATGTGGAAAATATGTCAAGGTCATCCAGAGTAAGTTTTTAAAAATTCTATCCAACTATCACCAGAAATAGTTTTAAGTTGAAGTAGTTGGTGATAGCGGGATAATTGATTCGTGCCATGGGAGAGGTGTTTATCGTTTGAAAGTTGGCGATCGAATGAGAAGCGTCGCCTAGGGAGAGGGCTTATAAAATGGCAACCTTCCCCCACCACCCCTTCCCCCACTCCTTTAGACCAATAACCGGTCGCCGACTCTATGTGGTGAAACTTAACTAGACATGGCGGCCGCCATGGATAATTCTAACCTCAAACCTTAGTTTTGCATTGGTGAGCATGCGCCACCCCCACTCCTTTATCTTTCTTTTATATTTTTAAAACCGAACAGATGTCCGGGCAGCTGCCCCTACGGGCAGATATTCGGGCAAGTGTTGGGGGCAGAAATGTTGAAATATTGGGGTGGAGATGGTGATAGCGTTGGTGGTCGGTTGAACTGAATTTGCGAATAAAGTAACTAGGGTTGAACTAAAAGTGCACATAAATTAAAAGTTAGTTGAAAACTGAAATTTGACGGTGTTAACAAAACTCTTAATAGTTGAACAAAATTAAAAGTTAGTTTAAAACTGAAATTCTAATTTATAAATGGGATCTGGAAAGTATGTCAAGGTCATCCAGAGTAAGTTTTAAAAAAGCCTACCCAACTACCACCAGAAATAGTTCTAAGTTGAACTAGTTGGTGATAGTAAGATAGGTTGAAGTAACTTTTGAATTTTATTAGTGAACATACAATTAATGTGCAACAGCAGAGTTTAAACAAGTTGAACTTTTGTGATGAATTACAGAGTTGTAAATGCAAACACCGACGACGATGAGAAGGTAAATGCAGAGTCCCCAGATGATGTATTTGAAAAGCTTGAACAAATGTAACATTTCGAGTTGGTTTTCCTGTTCCATTTCCAATCGTTTAATTTCCAATTTCAATTTATCCTCTTCCATTCTAGTTACGAAGGGAACTTCATCCATCATATCCATCATGATTGTGTTAGTGTTTGAAATTTTAAAACAAGTGATGTTGATAGTTCAGAAGTCGAAGACGGAATGAGAAGTAAAAGGGAGAAATGTTAGTTAAATAAAGAAGTGGTGGGGGAGGAAGGATGAATTACAAAGAAGTGGTGGGGGAAATACGTTGCTCTTCATTATTACCATCAGTAGTGTCAGATGGTGCAGGAGTTAGATTTAGTAAACTGTCTTCGTCCGAACTTTCAACCTTATCACAAATAGGACAATCGTATGTTATTTCCAAATTCATTTTGATGGTTGTAAAATTATCTTCAAGTTCTTGTAAAATATTAAAAATGTCTTGTAACTCTTCTTTAGAGTTTATTTCAAAACTAGAATTCATTCGGGCCAATGGAGAGTTGTTCATTGTTGGAGAGTCGGTGATGGAATGAGGATCGGCGCATAGGGAGGGGGCTTATATAATGGTGACCTTGAGCAGGCGTCTAGGGAGGGGGGCTGTCTAGGGAGGGGGCTTTTATATGGGGAACCTTGAGCTTATGATTGAATAAAACGTTTAGTTCTTCTTCTTCGTCTTTTAATTCAATTATTTGAACCGAAGTAGTTGTTTCATCTTCTTCACTTGATGAAAAAAACAATTCACCAGGATTTAAATATTGAACTACAATTCTGAACCATCTTATAGGATATTCGTCAATGACAGAAAGTAAGTTTTGAAACAATTCTTCCATCTCCTCCCTCTCAGTTATTATATGTTCAAACTTGATAAATTTTGCTTCCATGTTATTAGTTAGAATGTTGGAAGTGAAATGGTTTAAAGTTTAATTTAATATTATATAAAAATTACAACCGGTAGTGGGGGAAATCTCAAGGTCATCCAATTGAAGTTTTAAAAAAGAATGTAAAACTGAAATTACACATTTGATGGTTCTACAGGATCGGAATACCAATCTGATCTGTATTTACATCTTTTTATCATATGTGTACAAAAATCATCTTGATGAGACTTGGTGCGTTGACAATGAGCAAGATCTAGAGGGTGAAATTTGAAACATCTTTGAGGACAACATGTATGAAAATATCTTGATTTGTAAAATTTGAAAGTTCGCAATTCCGGTGGTGGTAGTTGTTTTGTTTTGCATTTGCAATAACAAGATCCGAAGAATTCACATTTAGTACAAGCTAACCCATCCACCATCATTGGTCCTAAATCTGTACACTGTTGTTCACAACAGTAACGAGGTTTGTACTTGTATTTTTGCTCTTCCATGTTGATGCTGCGGAGTCCAGTGAAAGAATAAGAGTGTATAGTGTTGAATAGCGAGTTTTATGTACTATGAAAAGTGGTGGGGGTAATTTCAAGGTCATCCAAACGGAGTTTTAAAAAATTATACCTTACTAATGTAAGGAATGTTTATACTTAAGAAGTTTGTTTCTCTTTGTTTTCTTCAGACTTTTTATCTTTCTCAGCTTTAGCCATAGCAACTAGTTCTTCTATTGATAGCGGATGTACTTCAGGAAATTTCAAAATTAATTTAGCTTGGTATCCTTCTTTAGCTAATACATCTATATCTTTAGTCATTTGTTCAACAGTGTTGTAATCTTTTCCATAGATTTTTCCATCAAGTTGAATCATCATTCTGTACAACATTTTCTTAAATAGGTCTTGTCGTGGTGAGAGCTGAGAAGCAAATAAATATTTATTCAAGTATCACATCCTTTTTATTAACTCACATTCAACACGTAATTCTTTAGTTGTAGTTTTGTTTGTCAAAAGTTATTCAACATTGGTAATATTTTTGGAACTTGATGTTATGTTGACCAGTAGGCGATGAAGAAGTTGTAGGTTGTGTAGAAATAAATATTTCATCATCACAATATTTTGTTTTAGTGAACATCCTTGTATTAGTAGCACTAACATCAACAGTTAAGTGATAACCACCGGTAAGTAAAACTCGCATTTCGTTGGTTAAATCTTCGATTTGTTCAAAAGTTGTAATGGTGTTGGTATCATAAGATGCACACTTGACTTTGAGAGACATCTTTTAGTTTTTATATTAAGCGATAGAGTGAGCGAGATGTGTACGGTACGAAAGGTAGTCGTAGACTGATGAATTTCACAAGTAGATTTTCGCTTTTATAATCACACAAAAGTGGGTCAAGGTCATCCCGTGGAATTTTTAAAAAAAGCAACATATTGTAATGTACAAAGACATCACAATATGTTGCTTCTTTTAATTTTTTGTTTTTTCTTTATATCATATTTATTGAAAAACAATTACAAACAAATAGTTAGAATGTTATGTACAAACTAATCAGTAGTAGGTGTTACATGAATAGTTAGTTCAGTTGAGTTGTTTCCACTTGGTCCATGCGAAACCAAATAGAGTACGCCGGGTTGAACTACACGAAGATCTCCATTTTGAAGAAGTTGTACAAAACGTGTTGGTAGGAAGATCTGAAACTTTGGTTCGTCACCAACTGTATATGGAGCCTCGCTCAATGTGCAATTAATAGCATCACCCACTGAAGTTTCCATTTTCTTGATCGTATGAATGATGTAATGTTTTTCTTCTTTTAGTTCAGAACATTTCTTCGTAGGTAGAATTGATGATTTAGAATGAGCGTTGAACTGATCGACCAAATTTTGAAGTAAGTTCTGCGATGCCATCTTGATGTTATTGTTAATTTTCTTGTTAATAAGAATGTCCGTCGGAGATGTTGTCTCTTCGGAGGTTTGAGTAATACTCATGCTGCGTCATGGTAGCGCTCTCACTTTTATAATCGACACTACCCCCACCACTTTGTTGAAGGAAATTATTCAAGCGGTAGGCATTCTTTAAAGCGCACTGTGACCTTCGATGTTTCAAACTTTTTGATGAAATACAAAGTTCGTTGAAGTAGCATTGGAAATTTTTATCAATTATTGCATTAATCACTTCGTTGCTTGTAAATGATTTTATCCAATTTGCTTTTTCCAATCCTCTTGTGTAGATAATTTTAAACTCTTTGCAATAATGATTCATAATGTGCGGCATCATGTTATAATTAATGAAACCTTCATCCCATCTTAAGTTGTGAAAATGTTTGTTCAACCATTTGTTTGTAACTTTCGCTTTAGTTGTTAGTCTATTAAATGGTACTGGAGGTTTGAACAAATAATGATAAACTACTGATGTGTTCATGTCCAAGATTACTAATTCTTTAATAATAAAATTACCATCATTTCCTCGGAAAGCTTGAAATTCAATTATTCCTCTTTTAACTTCCATTATGTGTGGCGCATTAGAAAACGAAACCCGTTTATTCATGATGAAGTCTTATTAACAACTGACTTAAAAATTGAATTAGCCGACGTTTATAACAAACGGGATTGTTCTTCTTCTTTCACTTCTTGTGCCACTTCATCAATATTAAAATTGGTGTGATGGTTGTTTAATTGTCTCCACATTTCAACTTCTTGAGGTATTCTATTAAAGATTGAAGTATCCACGGGACTGTATAAAATTGGAACAAAAGGTTGTTTGTCCAATGTATCGATTAGATAGTCTTTAATTATTGCACTTGAAAATATTAGTTGTTTCAAATACCTGGTGACGGGCCCGGTAGTACAACTTAAAGTGTAAAATTCTTCTTTAGTGAAATATAATTTAACATTGTGTGTAGTTAAATCTCTGAAGCGAACAATTTGTCCTCCACGATGTTTTACTATATCAACTTCAATATTTGATTCCAATAAACTTAATCTTGTTCTTCTTCCAAATGTGTTGTTACTTAAATAGCACTCCAAAAGATGTAAATGTTTCATGAGAGATTCCCAAGTAGTTTCACTGAAAGTAACCATTTTGTTTCCATGATTTAAAATAACAATTGGTAAATAATCCATTGATTTTAAAATTCCAACTGATATACTTTTTGTCATGCATGAAGAAATTGGGTAGATAATCCGAAGAAATACTTCTGTTAAAATATTGGTTGTAATGTTAACTTCAACCTTCTTCCTTTTTACTTCTTTTTCAGCTTCTTCTTCTTCTCTCTTCTTATGTTTGTTAAACTTTAGGAACTCGTCCATTTCTCGTTCAACTTGTTTTTCTATATCTGAACTATTATCATCCATTAGAGGTGTATTTTCTTCTCCGTTAGTAGAATTCATCTTGCGAATGATGTTTCCCATACGACGGTTGAAGATAGAATGAAGTTTCCACTAATTATTTTCTCGCTTTTATATTTTTCGTAACATCCTTGAAATCTATACAATTACATAATTGTTTGTTTTCAACTTGTCTTTCACAAATGAAATTCTAACCTCAAAAATTGAAGCAGATAATTCTAACCTCAAAAATTTGCAGTCGTTGTACAATTCTTCTTAAAGTACATTCTTCACAATTCCGGTCAGCGGTGTGTAAGTAACTATTTATCATGTAGAATTAGACAGTATGCTGAAGTTCCATCCGCTACTGGTTCTTCAAATTCCATTTCAATTTTTATATCCACACTTGATGATTTTACCGATTCATTTTGTTTTGAACAATCGATTACAATTGAGGAGGTAACTTTCAAAAGGGATCTAGTCACAAGAAAAAAAATTGAGATTATGATGCTATCTCATTCGCAACAGTCATTTACACAACACTTGGTAGGTTGTTTGCTTCAAAAAAAATCTTTTCCCATTTAAATTCAGTAGGAAAAAGCAAGGTTTCTAACAAAAAGAATCCTTTCCATACTCTGTGTCAAATCAAAGGGGATCTTTTCCACTCAACCAATCAGAGCGCTTGGTTTGGGATCAGCTGACCTAACAGAATGTCTTATTTTGTTGTTGTTGTGAGGTTACCCTCTGCTGAGAATGTTATCTTGCCTTGAGAATGTTAAAAATGCCTCTAAAATAAGAAGTGGCCTCCGTATAATACCAAAGTACCTAATAATATTTTATTAAAGCCCATTAATTAATACAAAACTAGTCCATTAAATTTTAAGACAGTGACAACTTTAAACAAATTGATATTAAACATTTTTTTAATAAAAGAAGTTACTTTGATCAATTTAATTGCAAGTAATGTGAATCTTCAAAACGTGGAACTGCATCCTTTGCCTTTAAGTCATCCAATTACACAAGAGAAAAAGAACGATGTAGACAAACTATTGAAAAATTTTTTCGGCAATGACTGGGCTACTACCAATGATGATCAACGTTTGCAGTGGTACAAAAAAATCTTGTTTGAGATTCCAGTAGCAGCTGTTGATTACCCAGAAGAAGAGCAATGTGATTGTTTGGACCATGAAACTTGCGAGTTTCACATTTAATTACTTAACAATTTTATTTCGTGATTTAAAGTAAAATGTAAAACTTCTTGAGGTAATAAAACTAAGTTTGCTTGTAACGTTCAAAAAGGTTCTTTTCCTTAGCATTATCCTTCAAAAGGAATCTTTTCCATCTAGTTCGTACAAAAAGAATCTTGTCCAAGTTTTTAATGCTTATAACTGAGTTATATCATAACAAATATTTTTAGTGTCTATGATAAACTCATTGTGGAGTCACTAAAAGAAGAATAACGCTTAGTTTAATTTAATAAGTTGTGCAGTTATTAAATTACATGTTTTTTGGCCCTACCGAAAAATGGGATTACTGTTACTAGATCCCTTTTGAAAGTTACCTCCTCAATTATTATAGCTTTGGAATAATACTGGTCAGGTGATAATAATGGTGTATTAGTTTTTCCATAATATGACGATTGAAATCTTGCATACATATCGTATAAAATGGAAAAACGTTTTTTGCTGAACATGACATTCAAATTGTCATAGGGAAAGAATTGAGAGTTTAGGAAAACTTTACAATTCTTTATTTTACAGTGATCAAATTGTCCAGCATTTGCAGTGATAACATCTTTTCGCTTAGTTTGAAAACCGAGTATTATGTACCTTGCTCGTTCCAAGTAAGTTGATGTCTTGACGGTCCATGTTTGTCGTTCTGTCTGAGGTAGTGTAGGGTATTCATGAAATTCCCAACTTCGGAATGGCATCACAATATCACGGTCAGATTTCAACTTTCTCAATAATAGGATTCTATGTTCATCGGCCAATCTTACATGAGGTACTCTCCAAACAACTTTATCCAACTGTAGTTGCCATTCCAGTTTATCTTCCGTAGTTGCAGGGTCTGCAAGTATCAAGTCCTTATTAGTTGAAGATCTGAGTAATACTAATTCTTGTTTGACATTTATTATTACCCGTTTGTAATCTTCAGCGAATCCCAAAAGCAATCGTAAAGGTACATGAAAATCAAAGTGACCGTTGGAAGCTGGTGTTATAGTGTCTTTATCGGGGGCAACCCATCCGGCGGTGACTATTGAATTCTTCTCATGCGGTGTTAATGATGTTAATCCTTTCAATGTCGTTGTTAAACCAACCTTTTTTGTTGAATCAACCGTCACCCCTGATATTTCATATCTTATTTCATCAAAAAGATATGCCATCTGGTTATTTATAAAAGGAACTGTTGAAGCAGTTTTTCCATCCAATTTTAATACCCGTCCTTCGATGTACAAGTAACTTTCACACGGTAAAGTGTAAATATCTTGTTGTTGAATGGGGATCCTTATTTCATCGTTATTGTTTAATTTTGATGAAGTGTAAGGGTTGTGCGTGTGATATTCCTTCTCCCATAGTGTTTCGTCGAATGTTGGTCCTTGAGATATATCCAGGATATCCATCGCTGTTAAGTTTCAATCCAATCTTCTGTAGAAAACGAATGTTGTCCGATGTTAACTCTTCCAATGTCGAGGAGCTACTGAGCTCCCGACTCTTCCGTTGCGGTTTAAATGATAATCCCATGTTGACTTTTATGTTGCTGCTCTGATGTGTATCCGTATAGTAATTGTTTCTCCTCTAAAGTCAACACTATGACCGTCTTGATCCAATATGTTCAGTACGATGTCTGAAATGAAACTGGTGTTTAACGGTAGGTATATCAAGTTTTGTGGCTTCTCAACAATTTTAAAACCGGGAGCCACTGTTGGATAAAATGTATGTAAAATATGTTGATTAACTCCATCTCTATACGATCCGTGTATAATGTTGCACGTGACATCGATACTATTTACTTTCAATATTGTTACAGTTGAATCACCTGAATGAGTAGTTCCAGGAGTTAAGATTTTCTTTTTTGTATCTGTAAATCCAAGTAAACTGCCAATCGACTGTTCCAAGCTGACATCAATATAATATTTTGAAGTTATTTCTGCTTTTAAAGTATTATTGTTTCCTTTAACGGTGATATTGTCTTCTCCGAGTTGTTTCTGTAATAATTGGTTTATATCATCGATTTCATAAGCTCCAGTAAGAAATGTAATTATTTTCAATTCTGAGTATTTTCCTGCAGCATCCTTAGTTTCATAATAATGTAGTAAATTGTTCTTCCCTTCCGTAACATTGGGAATTGAGTTGTAGGTAGTCAAATCAAGTAATGCCGCTTCCCATAATCGTTCCTTGGATAGACGCAATGCTGGGAACAGCGTACTTTTCAATGTGGATGAATTTCCACTCAATGACACTGTATACGATGACATCTTAAACCTGACTGACACTTTTCGCTAGAAACTCCAAACATAAATGCCCACATATTTCAGTATTGTTAGGTTGTTCTCTTTTGTAATTGTAAAAAATGTTTTTGAAGTTTCGAAAATAATGTTGAAGTTCTTTTGGCGGTGGTAGATTGCCAAAACTGTCAAAGTAGTAAACGGTTTGTCCGAGCTTTTTATAGCATACCCAATGAGTGCCTGGACCATAGGTGGAATCCAAATTTACTATTCCAGTTTCATTTTTCCATATTTTAGTTGGTAATGCATCTTTCATAAAAACTCCTCGAAAGAATGGTATTTTCAAACATTTTACATAATTATTTAACTGATGATTTGTTAAGGCTTTATTTGGAATTATCAATTGATTCTTCTTATTTAGTACACACGGTATGGTCTTAGGTATAAACCTGCTCCGTTTTTTACCATTTGCCAAACAGAAGTCTTCTTTACACTTGCTTTATGAGTTCTACGACGTCCTTTTTTAATGTTTCCACCTCTTTTGGGAGTGCCTCTCTTTGCAGGTCTTCCTCTGCGACGTTTTCCACCACCTAACTTTGCTTTCGTCTTCATGGCTGTAGTTACTGCCCAAGCCGATGCTTTTTCTGCAATACTTGCGTCACTTGATTTTACTCTTTGCCAAGCTTTTTCCGCTAGAATTTTATCTGCTATTGATCTATTTGTTGAATCGTTATACTTTGAATATGCTATATCGTGTTCTTTGCAAGCTTGATCTAATTTATTAATTCCAGGATCTCCTCTTGCTAAACGTTTTGCCAACTTAGTTCCGGGTCCACAATATTGATAACCTCCGGGCAGATGTAATTCGTATGGTAAAGCGTCTATCGCTCGATTTACAACAGCACCAACTGGAATCCGTCTGAGCAGGGATAATGCAGCTGATGTTATACCACGTCCTCTCTTGCCAATGTCCTGACGACGACTGAACGATGTGGTCTTCATTATGCTGTTTTATGTAACCAACGTCTTCACTCTATGAAATACTTTATGATAATGAATCCTTTTTTGTATATTCCATACTTAAATATTCATAAGTTTTACTAGTATCTATCAATGATTTCATCTTTAATCCATTGGTTTCTCTGAGAATCTTCGATTTTATTGTGTTTCATCGATGTTTTAATTAAATGATTATGCATATCAACAACTGCATTACCTACAAGATTCATTACATACTCTACATTAGTAGCATCTTTGTAATCTGTTGGATTATCAAGATTTGTGATACGTTTACCATTACATGTATACACAGATGGATCGTTATTAGAGGTTGCTATAACTTGATTAATAGTAGCAACATCATTCGGAGCTATTCCTGCTGACATGTTAGATATTCTTCTATTTTTTCCATCATATAAGTTATTTATTTTATCTAAAACTATAGTTTGTTTCACAACAACACAATCATTATCATCTTTACCAGATTTTACATGGGTTAATCGTCTACCTCCACATATAAAGTTAACACCAGTAGCTGATAGTTGTGGCACTTGTGTTAAAATAACAGCATCATGTTCTTCCGTGCCTAAACTTATATTTGACAATATTTTATTTTTTCCATCCCACTTGTCATTTTTTAGTTGTAGTAAGGTAAACTTTTCACTTCCTTGCATAAACTCATCACCTTTCATTGACACTACCTGATTTTGTTTAACAAAAGCGGATGTTCCTTTCTTCAAGCTTTCATTCATTTGTCTCACGGTAGCAGCATCCGATGGAGTTGAACCATCTTTCAGATTGGACAACACTTTTCCATGACAATCAATAACAGCATCATTATATAAAATACAATTATCTTTAATATATTTTATATTAACACCATCACTTTCTTCTTTAGGATATCCAATATCGTTTATAGTATATTTATAAAAAGAAAATCCATCCTTTTTCTTTTCTGGTATTACAGAGTGCAAATAACGCTTATTGATTGTATCTGTATCATCAGTTGGATCTGCCACATTAGTTATTTTATAATTTAAAGCATTGTACATTTTTCCACTTTTAGTCTTTTGCAACAGTAAAGCGTAATCCATCGCAGATAGCAAATAGCCTTTATTAACAACATCTCCATTGTTGACTGGTTTTGCAACATTAATAACCCTGTGAGATTTTGCATCATACAGTTGGTTGTTGTCAAGTTTAAAACTTGTAGATGTTTCCTCCTTCACTGTTTTTAAATTTGTTGCATCTCCATCTTCTTCTGGATCTCTAACAAACTTTAAACGTTTATTATTTATGTTATAGTCACCTTCGGGTGTTTGTGGTAATCCACTTCTTTTTCTGTTTTCTCCAACTTGCACTCCTAACGCGGAGTATCGTCCGAACTTGTCGACGCTCATGTTAGAACTGACACATTATACACCTGCAACTCTTATATATCCGCGGACAATTATACAACTATGCCGCGATTCCTGAGTTCGTCAATCAGAGCTACCCATTCATTATTTAAACCTGTATGACCAGCTTCCATGGCTTCATGCAATAGTCTCATTCTATCAACCAATTTATTGATGTCGTTGTAGTAAATCACATTTGTATTGTATAGATTTTTCATCAATCCTTTACCAGATGTTGAAGTATCTCCTTTACTCTTTTTACCATGTTGTTCAAGAAGTGATAAATCCATAAGTGATAAAGATTTTCTTTTCAGTGGTTGTCTCACCGCTGGTGCAGTACGTAATGTTGGCAATTTTCGTGGAGGAAACAACTTTTTTATAACGATGTTATATTTTGTTGCACGTGAACGATTAATCATTCCATCCTTTAAGTAGTTTCTTTTATGAGCGTTAGTATTTTGTAGAATCTCCTTAAAAACACTTAAATCTTTGGATGAATATCTTAGTGGTATGTTTTTAAAAATTAATTCATATAATCCTTTTGTTCCTATATATCTATGCTCACCAATAATGATGTAATCGTCTTGTGTTATTTCAAGCTTTGAATCGCCAATCTTCAATTCATTCCCATCAATTCTTGCTCCGTGTACGTGTGATCTACTCAAATTCGGGTTTGATTTCATGTCATGTAGCATTTTCATTATATATTTTCTTCCAATAGGTCCATGTTGTAATATATCGCTACTCAATTGAGTTAAATTTGGAATAGATCGTTCAGCTTCAGGTATTGGCTGTTCTTCTTCCTTTTCAACAATTGGTTCTTCTTCTTCTTTTGTTTCTTCTTGCTCACTAGCACTTGTATATGAATCATCATCTTCTTCTTTTTTTAATGCTTGTACTTCTTGTTTAGAAACTGGTAGTAAAACATCTCCTTCATAACGAGGTTTACCAATAGTTTCTGATATCTGTTTTAAAGGTTCCGTAATAGGTTTAAATGTAGTCTCTAGAAATTCTTCTCTTTCACTTAAACCCATCCTCAATGCACGATTCTTCATCCTAATAGAATCACTGAGTGATTTTATTTCTTTAATAGTTTTTCTTGATTCACCATGTTTACACTGTGAAGTTCAACGTGTAACTAGATGTAGCATCGGTAGTTCAACGCATAAATACAAATTTATCCAACCCTATACGATATCTACCATTTTTAATATCTTCTTCCTTCATAATAACGAGAAAGCTATATTTCTCATTCCATGCTTTGCCACACATCTCTTTAAATTTTTCAAATGGCATATCCGCATTTACATGATCATTATATATATGCTTTAAATTTGTTTCATCTTGCTTGAAGATGATCAACATATTTGCATTGTCTCTTATAAGTTGTTTTGGAATTTTACTGTATGTTTGACCAATATAAATGCTATCAATATTATGATGTCTTCCCATAGCAAAATAATTCCTTATTGTGTCATGATTTTCACAAGAAACATCGTCAAATATAAAAATAGAAAATGGTTTTGCTTCATTTGGTTGCATAATTTTTTCACTGGCATTAAACTTGTAAAAATTCACTTCAGGTACACTTGCAAGTACTTTATCCAATAATTGATATTTTGGTTGTTGCAATGATTTTGAAAAAATGTATATATTATTAAAACGCAATCCTTTAGGATTAGTTATAAGGTTAAAAACAACATTAGTTTTTCCACAATTTGAAGGACCAGTTATTAGACATCTTATCGTATTTGGTAGTAATTCACCATGTTTTCCATGATTTAACTTATCATTGTCAACTGTCAATTCATCAATGTTATCGATATTAAATCGATCTTTTTGTTGTACAATCTCCATCTTGTATAAAGGTTAAACACACAGTGAGCTATTAAACAACTATACTAAGTCTTTTGAAGGAATCCAAGAGTCTTCACTTTTATCAAACCCTAACCACCGGACTTTAACCATATCCTTTTTTCTTTGTAAAATCTTCTCGACAAGATATACATCACCGACTGTTGATTTCAACAATTCGTGTCCATAAAATCCACCTTGAAGTAATTCACCCTTGTTATCCTTTAATAAATAGGTTTCAGGTATAGTTGGTTGCACTTTATAAATTGTAAATACTTCATTAGTCCAATTTGGTAGATATCTTTTACTAAATACACCTTTGTATTTGCTTATACGAACTTTATCGTTGACCTTGAACTTCTTTGGTTGCAATTTTTCCAATTTCGGTGTTGTATTATTTTTAATGCGTTGTAATACAATTTTGGCATTAGCACTATTTACCTGGATAGGTTTCATTCCAATGGTACGATGATATTTGTTGTTATACTCTTTTATAAGTTGTGGTAATATGTCATACCACACGTATGATCCTCGTTTTGAAAATTGTTTATACATCGCACCTTTTAATGTTCTATTGAATCTTTCAATTATTGAAGCTTTAACTTCAGAATTTGTAGAATAATGATTTATTTGATATTTCTTCATCAAAGCTCCAAAGTCTTTATTAAAATATTCTTTTCCATCATCGGTCTGTAGATGTTTAATTTTAAATTTATTTCTTTGTATTGTGGTTTCCATAGCTTTTGTAACACTTTTACCAGTCTTATCCTTCAATGGTAAAGCGTCAGCTATTTTAGTAAAACAGTCTATAATTGTTAAAATATATTTAAATCCTTTGTTTAATTTACTGTGCGGTATCATTTCAATGAGATCAGCTTGATAAAGATCATTCATTCCTTTAATGATTGTACTTCTTCTTGGAAATCTTCTTCTTGCTGGTTTATGTAGTTCATTTACAATCTTGTCCTTCACACTTTCCATCTTCAGATGTTGCTTGTACACCGCATGTAAAAATACTGATCCATAGAATAGTTTATTCTCATTTATATAGTTTGAATATAGGTTAAGGCCATTTCATATTAGTGTAAAAAAGAGGGAACATGGCATTGGGCTTGCCATGTCCCCTCTTCTTTACGGAAAGGAAAGAGGAAGAAGGTAGAGGACGAAGAATAGGTTTACTGGTCGATAGGGTTTAGAGAGTAGTGGCCGAATGGTAAAGTATTAATTTTATCTTCTAAAATATGGCGCTTGTCATCTTTGTAGCTTAATGCCCACTTTGTTTGTTTGACACTAAAAAGTTGATGATTATAACTTCTAATAGTGTTAAACGTTGCAGTTGTTTCAACATTTTCAAACAAACATCTTTTATAATGTTCAAACTGTACGTTCTTCTTAAGAAAAGAAGTTTTTATTCCTTTGGCCTTCTTCGTGACTTGATGTTCGTTCCTCTCATTTATGTACAGTTGAAACGAATACAGTTTGGACATTAATGCTACAATTTCCATCATTGGCACACCATTCGTTTCATCTTTAAATTTTCCCAATACTTTCTTGTTTCTGTCATAGTCGTAATTTGGATGATCCTTAGGATAATCGGAAAAGTCGAAATCATCTTTATATATAAAGGTGCGTAGATCTTCATACATGTCATTTGTTTTAATCCAGTAAATTAGTGCATCCGTATCCATATATGCAATACCAATGTCCTCTCTTCCATAATAGTTAACCATCTTCTTATAATGAAACTCGTACATATGTGTTTTTGAAATATCCAAGATTGACATTCCAAGATACAAAGGACGATCCATTTCAACTGACTTCTTGTTCATGGAAATAACAACTAGATTTTCATTAATAATTACAGATGAACCAAAGTTTGGTTGTTGCACCAATTTCTGTAATTTTACTGGATCAGTTACCAATTTGATATCCTTATGTTTCCTTTTGTTTTCCAAAGTCTTGCCAAATATTGCGTTATTCATTAATTTGAAAAAATCTTTTTGGAAACTTGATGTAGCGGTGGCTCTTCTTCTTGTGTTGTTGTCGATGTAAGGTTTTAACCAACAAGATTGAGAAAATTGTAGTACTCGATTAATTTTTGTAATTCTCAATCCTAAGTCTAAAGCTTGTTGTATCATCCAGTAGTGTCCAACATATCGAGACTTGTCGGTTAAAGTCATCATTAATTTCGGCCATCTTCCAGTAGGGGAAATTTCAGTCTTTGGAATAAGTGGTAAATCGTAATGATGATCGTGAAGATGTTCAGGATATTCAAAATCAACATCAAAAATGTAACCAGTTTCACCATGCTTTGGTAAATCCATAATGTTTCCAATCGATTCTGGATCTATCCATTTAAAATTATCATATGGAAGGGGATTTGACATTGCCCATCCGTATAAGTTATTTGCATCGAAATAACCTAGGAATGTTGTTGGTTTTGATGCATCATAATCGGGCAGATACTTGTTATTCGCCTTAACATGTCTGGTTACACTTTGTGTCAATCCCCCTCGAACTCCTGATTCTAACATCAAAACCATATCTACATCAGTAAGAAGTTGTAATTTACAATTTGTTTCTTTCAACATGGCTTGCCATGCTAGTCCAGGTGAAGTGTATGAATGAAGAGGGTCCAATCCATATGCTGCAAAACATATATTTCTAAATTCTTCCATTATATCACATAATAAAGTGACATCTAATTTAACATAAAAATCTGAATATTCTCCCAATGTTGTAAATCCTAATTCATTCCATACTTTACATGCATGATCATAATCCTCTTGAGATATGTCCATGTTGTATAATTTACTTTTGAATTCTTCTTTTGGCGGAAGTGATGTTTCATTAAATTTTTCTAAACTGTCTATATAATCATATGGGAAAACACCTTTCCGAAGTACGAGATCCAGTTTGTCGTTACTTACAATCTTCTTTGTTTCAATAAAATCTTTCTTCCTTAAATTTTCAGAAAGTTTAGACAAACTCGATGGCATAAATCGGTAGGAGTCTAAGAATCTTAATTTGACATTTCCAACTGTTTTAGAGAAACTTATAAATTTTTCTGAAGTTTCAGCCAACACATCTATTGAACCATTGTCTCTTCCTAATTCAGGTATTATAAAATGAGCATCATACCCACTGAGGTTATGCAGAACCACGGGAATAAATAGTGGTAAACGATAGCTCAAATTGCATTTATTACAAGCAGCACCCCTGTAATAACCTGTAAGGTGGTCATGATCTTTAACTTTATAATTGTCAATGGTAAATTCATTTTTACATAAGAAACAATGAGTTGCATTTTCATGTTGAATTTCCTCTTCTTCCTCCATCGGTTTCATTGGTACGATATTCGTATATAATCTTTGTACATTTTCAGCTATTAAATATAAATGGTCAAGAAATATTGTTTCCACATTTTCACCACGATATACTAAAGGTTCTGAAGTTAATCCATATTGGTTTAAATGTTCTTCTGATAATGTTTATTTAACCATTAAACAAAAACTATTTGGTTTGTGCATTTGATATTTGACACTTTTTCTAGCTTCACAATTTTCATCTTCTATAGGAATTAGTGTTGATTCAAAGTCCGCATATACAACTATAGGGATACGGTATTGATGATGAACCTTTTGAAATGTAACAAATGCTCTGTTTTCCGAAGGTAAATTAATCTTTGCTTCATAATTATTGTTACATAGCCTTTTGTGCTCTTGTAACCATTCTCTTCCTTGTCTTCCTTCTCGTTGAAAATTAAAACATCTCTTGCAAATTATCTTTCTGTGTCGATCTTTAGAAAGTTGCTTGTTAACAAGAGAGTCGAATTTTTTTATGTACACATAGTGAGACACATCTCCTCGCGTTAGTAGTAGTAAATCCGTATGATCTGGTAGCTCTTCTTTTACAACACGTAAAGGATACACTTTGTTTGAACTATCTAATGCAAAAACATTGATAGATGTACCAGGATTTTTCTTCTCAAATTTTGATATATCTTTCAGTGATACAGGGTAAGTAATTCCTTGAAAATTGTACCTATGTCTTTGATTTTCATAGTGTTGGTTAGGTTTATCAAAATTATTTGGTACAAACTTAGATGTCATTGCATATCTAAAACATTCATTATCTTGATTTTTCACATTAATACATGATCTTGTATCCTTAATTCTTTTGGGCAAAGGAATGTAACTAGATCCCATTAGTCCATATCCATGTTTGTGAACTCTTATATCTAATACTTCAATACTTGTAAGACTCCATCCGGATCCTCTTCCTTCGTGTTCCTGAATTTTGGTTAATATTTCTTCTATACAGTTTTCAACTATTGAATCAATGTCTGAACTTTCCATAATGGTTCGGTTTTTTGTTATGAATCCTCTTGGTGATAATTCTTCTTGTACATTTATAAACATAGCTTCTAGTAGTAAACCAAATTTAAGAAAGTTTAATCTTTTCAATTCTTTTTTTAAAGTTTTACTTATGATTGGTTTTGCTTCTCTAATAAATTCTTCTAGCTTCATGTTTTCATTTTGAATCTTATGATGCATTACTACTTTACCAGGTAATGCAAATACTTGTAGATTCGGTAAAGTAGTTGAAGATGTTGCTGTTATTTCATCTTGTTCATCTTGTTCTTCTTGTTCTTCTTGTTGTTCTTGTTCTTGTTCTTGTTCTTGTTCTTGTTCTTGTTGTTCTTGTTTTTCTTCTGGGTTGTTGTGAATTAGTTCTTTATGACAGTCTAATAGAATTTCATCGTGAAACGATTCCGAACATTTATCGCAACTATACATGTTGAGATGTTTACTCTTCGAAATTTCGCCAAGAAATGAAATGGGCTCTCATGTTCCTCCTTTTATAACGGTTCCCCTACCACTATTTCATCTTCTTCACTATCCAAGGAAATCAAACGTTTTGAACAAAAATATTAACCTTCTACAAAGTAATTGTTCATTCGTGTTCTTTATTCCCATTGGAGTTTTAGTATATACTTCTTTATAATCGAGCTTTAACGAACTTTCCCCCACCCAACTAATTCTAGTTACTTTTAGGTAGAATGACTAGAGCACAGACACTTGGTTAACCTAAATTTGTGCATAAATTAACTAGAGTTGAACTAAAAATTCGCATAAATTAAAAGTTAGTTCAAAACTAAAATTCGACAGTATTAAAAAAACTCTAACAGTTGAACAAAAATAAACGTTAGTTCAAAACTGAAATTCAACAGTGTTAACCAAATTCTAACAGTCGAACAAATAGGTCAAGGTAATCCAATTTAACGCGAGAACGAGGAATAGAGCACTAAGTGGCATGTTAGTCCATTACCACAAAGTGATCTATTCCTCGCTCTCTATTCTACATCTACTTTTTTGGGTTTACTTATTTATATTAAAATGTTCAAATTTTACTATCTAGAATGTCCATTCTTGCTCTTCAACTCTTTGATTGTTTTTAGCAATTGTAACAAATATTCGTTAGTTTTCACCAAAGTCTTTATTTTGCTACATCCAATTTCAATAGAAGGTATTATAAGTTGTAATTTTATAAGTTCGATCTTTTCTTTCTTGCGAATTTCTCTCTTTATTATGTTGTTCCTTATTTTTGCTGAAGATTTAAACTCCATGTTGTTTCTGCTAAAGCCACAATAATAAAAGTCTCTTCAAACAACCTGCATTTATACACATTCCCCCACCATTTTATAATCCCCACTCCTTTCCCCCTTCTTTATAGGATTTGAAAGGGATAGGGTGTAGGGTGGGGGAAGGGTAATTTTGTTATTACACTAGTTGTGCAAGAAAATAGCCGCCAGTGTCCACACCTTGTTCATAGCACTCCATCATAGATTGTGCCCACTGCAACATGCGGTCTCTGTCATTTGGTGTGACAAGGAAAGAATGACTATCACCATACAATATAAAAGAGTCAATTCGTACATAACATCCTGAGTCCAACCATTTATTAGCTTCAGCCATAAACTTTTCTATTGTATCAAATGGAAATTGTGGATCAATTGCTATGACTTTACGTTCTTCACTAAGTTCAACAGTATAATCATCATCGTCCTCATCATCTTCACTTTCACTGTTGTTACTTAAAGTGTCTTCAGATTGTTCAAAAAAAATCAGAAATTTCGGAAGAATTGAAATTTTCATTCAGATGAGGAGGCATTTTGAAGCAAGAAATATTGTAAACAGGAGAGACGAAACGACAAGAGCGGCGTGTAGAAGAAAAATGAAGGAGTGACCAACGCTTGCTCCGCTTTTATAATAGTATGCAAATGAGGGGTAGGAGCTGACCGTGACCAGTCATCGACCCAAAGGAGTGGGGGGAAGTACTTTTCTTACTACTCGGATGGAAGTAGGTTAGTAGGTCACAAGACTTAGAGTGTTAAAAAATAATGGGGGAGAAACACAACACTATAACGCATTGTGTTTACTGCGTTGGGGTTACTGTCAGTTGTGGTTCAAAAAGGTATTTCACGACATGTACACGGAAAACTTTCGTTTTTAACACATTTCCTCCCACAAGCTGATCCTTTCTTATTTCCCCTAGTAAGCATTTCAGGGCAAGTAGTGGAACGTCTAAATGCCCTACGACGCTCTTCTTGTAATGATTGAAATTGCTCTGAAGGAGCAGGTTTAGGGACAGGTTTAGGGGCAGGTTTAGGAGCTGGTTTAGGAGCTGGTTTAGAGGAATCAGTTTTGTGATAGGTATGATCTTCAGGTGTAGTAAGTGGTGGGGTAGGAGGCAATGGTGATAGTGGGATGATGGGTGTACTAAGGCGATGAACAATAGTTTCAATTGAAGGGGTATTAATACGGGGAACTGGCTTCTGCGGTGGCGGCATCATAGTTGATGGTGGTGCGGAGTCCTTTGAAGGCGAAGGTGAAGGTGGTGAAAAAATACTGCGAAGTCTAGAAGTGTTGGTTGGCGGAAGAATAGCTCCAGAAGTTGAAGGTAGAGATGCAAATTGATTCTTGTAGCAATCAGGAAGGTTTTTAAGGCAAAGAGTTTTCTTAGGTGCAGTCGTAGTAGAAATTGAAGTTGAAGTAGAAGTAGCAGAAGTAGTAGTTGGCAGAGACGACATGGTTAGAACTCCGAGTACACAGCGTGATGTCTGGAATCAGAATGAAACACTAGCCACAGTCGCCGCGTCTTTTATAACAATATGCAAATGAGAGGGGTAGCAGCTGGCCGAGACTGATTATTGACCTGGGAGGTGGGGGAAAAGGGGAAAGAGAAGGTATTTATTTCAAATAATTCGCATAACTTTTGACTAAAATAAGATAACCAAATTCTTCTTTTACCAAAATGTTTGTCTTACATAGACCTTTTCAATGATGTATCGCTTGTCCAAATCCGTCAATCCGTTATCAAGTTATAGCCATTTTAATTTTTCAGGTCATGACCGGTCATTCACCCGGAGTAGTGGAGGAAGGAGTGGGGGTAGGAGTGGGGGAAGGGGGGGGGAATCGACTCCATTTTTTCGGCGGGGGGGGAGGGGGGGATCTACTCCATTTTTTCGGGGGGGGTCATTGACCTTTTTAAAAGTAGGTCAAGGTCACTCAAGACTTATAAAAAACCAAGGTGATGGGAACAGTAATACTGTTCCCACCACCCTGTTTGCCTAACGGGTTCCCACTCCCAACCCACTAGTTACGTTCTGCAAGGGAGGCCCTGGTCCGTCCGCATCAAAGCGTAACGTCCCTGTCCGCATCAAAGCGTAACGCTAAATAGGGAAACTGGAACAGCTAATGCAGAAACGCAACTCTAACCCCACCCAAACTAATCCCACCCATCATATTCCTAAACAAAATGCAAAAACCTAGTCCGCTTACCTACAATTTGCGGATGTCCCACCCCTTCTAAGTGAAGTTCAACTGAACTTCTGAATTTACAGTTAATCTACCCCCTAACATCTAGCTGTGAGGCAAAACAACATTAATTATTAGTACCAACACTTAAAACTAACAACACATCATTATTAAAAACCAAATAATTCAACACAACCAAATACCTTCGTTATTCTTAAATTTAATACACCTTAATGCTAAAAACCTCTTAAAAATTAATACACCTTAATGCTAAAAACCTCTTAAAAATTAATACACCTTAATGCTAAAAACCTCTTAAAAATTAATACACCTTAATGCTAAACCAAACTTATAACTAACATCGCAATGCGCAATTTATTTCTTAAATTAAATACAACTAAACACACACACACACACACACATACCACATTGCATTAAAAAACGCAACGTAGTATAAGAAGTTCAAATATATATAGGCCTACTATATATTTGAAACCTCTTGCTGAGTCGCCAACAACCTTTCGCTATGAAAGTTTGTTGACGACTGACGCTAAGATCAGGCTCGTATTGCTCCTCGGGTTCTCGAGTAGTGGGGGAAGTTGTTTCACTCCAGTACAGTGTTCAATCCAGTCCAGTTCGCAGCAGTGTAAAAGGAAGGCAAAGGAGTGGGGAGCGGCCCATGCGCAACAACACAAAACCAAGGTTTGAGGTTAGAATTATCCATGTGCAGTAGCGCTAAAGTGAGTAATACAGGACTAGGTGCATGCGCATAGCATAGACTGATTCCGATCCGGAGAACTCGTTGCATGCGCAGCAGGTTGGAGGTTAGAATTATCCATGGCAGCTGCCATGTTTAGTCTGGTTTCACCACATAGAGTCAGCAACCGGTAGTGACCGGTCATTGGCCTAGAAGGAGTAGGGAAAGGTGGTGACCGGCCATTGACCCGGAGGAGTGGGGGAGGGAGTGGGGGAAGGGGGGGGGCTCCATTTTTTTCGGGGGGGGGTCATTGACCTTTCCGGTCATTGCCCCAAAACCCCCTACTACTCAGGTGAAAGTCGGTCATCAGCGGCAGCTGCCCGGAGTAATTGCTATAAAAACCAGGTAGTTGGCTCGGGCATCTGCCCAGGGAAGTAGGCCGCCGCTAGGCTATAAAACTAGACTGCTCATTTGCGCCGCGACCATTAACTTACTGGCTTTCATGTTGATTGCATCGTTATAGCTACTACATTATTTACGTTCATTTACTTCTAACCTTACCACATAGTGTTTCATTACTACGTATTGTTTAGTTAATTCTAACCTATAACTCTATTTTGTTAGTACATGACATTCTGTTTCATTTATCTCTTTATAACATATTTTATTTCTCAGTCTTCTTTTGACTTCAACATATAACACACCTCCTGTAATGGTTGCGCAGAGTTTAAAATTGAAACTGTTGCGAACACAACACATATTACAAAATAATTCTAAACTTTCAGTTTCAAAGTCTAAAACTAATTTAAGTAAAGTAAGAAAGCGGTACAGTTTTAACCCTTTATACTCTTCAACAACTTCGCGGGTTAATGTTGATGATAGTATTATTCATGACATCTTGCGTTATATGTTACACTTCAACAATTTTGAACTTGTTACACCTATCGACTGTGTTCAACAAGTTTTTTTATTTTACCCCCACTATTCCTTATATAAGTGCTCTCACCACAATTCCTACTTTATACTCCTCTATTCTCTACAGCTGAGCTAAGATTTGAGGTTAGAATTATCCATGGCGGCCGCCATGTCTAGTTCAGTTTCACCACATAGAGTCGGCGACCGGTTATTGGTCTAAAGGAGTGGGGGAAGGGGTGGTGGGGGAAGGTTGCCATTTTATAAGCCCTCTCCCTAGGCGACGCTTCTCATTCGATCGCCAACTTTCAAACGATAAACACCTCTCCCATGGCACGAATCAATTATCCCGCTATCACCAACTACTTCAACTTAAAACTATTTCTGGTGATAGTTGGATAGAATTTTTAAAAACTTACTCTGGATGACCTTGACATATTTTCCACATCCCAGTTATAAGTTTGAATTTCAATTTTGAACTAACTCTTAATTTTTCTTCAACTGTTAGAGTTTCGTTAACACCGACGAATTTCAATTTTGAACTAACTTTTAATTTTATGCGCAAATTCACTTCACCCTAACACCAACACTATCGCCATCTCCTCCCCAACCTATATGGCATAACATATAACTACAGCATCTCATATATACCCTCTAACCCCCACCGGAAGCTATGTAACATGGCAGCTGGCGCAAGCTGCCACGTCACGTGGCTCGGGGGGCACGTGGCCGATTTTAAAAGTGGCCAAATCCCACTACTAACCCCCAAAGGGGGCATGGGGGCGGAGCCCCCATCGAGCCGTAGGCGAGTCTATAATATATACAGCCCCATGTGTAACTGACTGACTCACTCACTCACTTATATGGGATACGAGCTTCTGACGTAACCATTAAAGCTAGAGACTTGAAATTTGGCATACGTCTAGCCTGATCGGTCAATGCTAAGTGTAAAATCTTAAACTTGCAAATTTTTTGTTTTAACCTACTAAAAAAAATTCAAAATGGCGGATTTCTGAAATTGTAATTTTACTTTTTTTGCTCTAGCGGCCAAACGCTTCGTCCTATCTGAAATCTGAGAACAATACTACGATAGGGAATTTAATTTTCTACAATTTCGGTCCTTTGTCTTTTTATCGTATCTCGAAACGTTAAGCCTCCAGAGCGTTTTTAATGAAATGCCGTTTTTGGTTTTCGGGCTCTAGTGACTAAACCGATGGTCGTAAAAATTTTTTTAAGGTTTATTTCGATAGATCTTTTTAATATCTACAATTTTTCCTCTTATATATTTTGCCGTATCTCTACTCGTTTACTCAGAAAATTCATTTTTCACTTTTTCCGGATTTTGTGAACATAAGTAGTGGGAAAACACCGGTTCTGGGACACTAGAGAAATCGTAATTTTAGTATTTCAGCTTTGGCTGCCAAATGTATCTCTTCTCGTTTACTTAAAAAATACATTTTTCACTTTTTCCGGATTTTGTGAAAGTAAGTAGTGGGAAAATACCGGTTCTGGTCCACTAGAGAAATCGTAATTTTAGTATTTTTGAAATTTTGTACATATTATGCCCAATTATAGGTCTAACTATAGTAGCATTCATTGGAGGATTTCAATCTAAGTTTAGTCCAGTGCAATCGTAAAAACATAAAATTCTTTAAAAAATTTCATGTATAGTGTTTGTAATTTGATTTATTCTGATAAATATATTGCAATATTGATATGTTTTCCATTATTGTATTATATTTTAGACGGTGTACAAGTTTGGTCATGTGAAATTTTATCGTATCTCACCCCCTTCACCGTTAAAAAGGAGCGTACTTTCAAAATTTATAAATTTTTTCACAAAAGTTGCGCTATTTTGATATTTTTATTTACTATTATGGCACATGGATGCATGTAATTCTGTACATATTATGATCTCAAACAGTTATTTCTATATTAGTAGTTATTTGCCAAAAAGCCGCAGCCATTGTCCAATTTCAATTATAATTAAGTCTAAAAAAACTTTTTAACACAAAATTCTTAGAATTTTTTCGTGTAAATTGTTGTAAATTACTAATATTGATATTTGTTTTGTTAGTATTATATTCTATTTTTGACACTCTACATGTTGGGTCCTATTCAATTTTGCCGTATCTCAACCCTTTCACCCGTAAAGAAGGGCGAACTTTCACAATAATGAAATTCTTTCACCAAAATTGCTCTATTTCAATATTTATCGTTTACTGTTATGACGCATGCATGCCTCAAATTTTGTATACTCAACCCTTTCATCCGTATAGAAGGGCGAACTTTCACAATATCGAAATTCTTTCACCAAAATTGCTCTATTTCAATATTTATCGTTTACTGTTATGACGCATGCATGCCTCAAATTTTGTATATACTATGAATATATCTAGTATTTACTATGGAAGCAGCCGAAGGCCGATTTCAATCCAAGATTAGTAAAAAAACTGTGAAAATACTAAATTATTAACCTCTTTTATGTATAGTTTTTGGTGATTTTGTTAAACCCCGTAAAGGACTGCCACACCGATATATTTTTTGTCAGCATTATATTCTTTTTAGATGCTCTATAAGCTCGGCTCTTAAGATTTTGTAACATTTCACTCTCTTCATCCCAAAAGGGGCATATTTTCAAATTCTTCCACAAAAATTTGAGTTATTTTAATATTTTTTATTTACTGTTATGACAATTAGATGCCTGAAATTTAGCTACACACACATAACAAGAGCATTTTATACAAAACAAAAGTATCAATTTAAACCTTAAATATCAAGAGAATATCTTAGGCCTAAATGCTTTGGACTTCCTGAACTACTAAACTAAGTCAGCGAAGATAAGTATAGAGTTGGGTTGGAGGTCTCAATTAGCCTGTTCAGTTCTTAACACTTAGAACAATTAACGAATTCCGGGCAACCCCCAAAAGGGGGCATGGGGGCGGAGCCCCCATCGAGCCGTAGGCGAGTCTAATAAACTATACAGCCCTATGTGTAACTGACTGACTCACTTATATGGGATACGAATTTCTGACGTAACTACTTAAGCTAGAGACTTGAAATTTGGCATACCTCTAGCCTGAACGGTCAATGCTAAGTGTAAAATCTTAAACTTGCAAATTTTTAGTTTTAACCTACTAAAAGAAATTCAAAATGGCGGATTTCCGAAATTGTAATTTTACTTTTTTGGCTCTAGCGGCCAAACGCTTCGTCCTATCTAAAATTTGAGAACAATACTACGATAGGGAAATTAATTTTCTACAATTTCGGTCCTTTGACTTTTTAACGTATCTCGCACCGTTAAGCCTCCAGAGCGTTTTTAATGAAATGCCGTTTTCGGTTTTCGGGCTCTAGTGACTAAACCGATGGCCGTAAAAATTTTTTTAAGGTTCATTTCGATAGATCTTTTTAATATCTACAATTTCTTTCCTTGTATATTTTGCCGTATCTCTACTCGTTTACTCACAAAATTCATTTTTCACTTTTTCTGGATTTTGTTAACGTAAGTAGTGGGAAAATACCGGTTCTGGTCCACTAGAGAAATCGTAATTTTAGTTTTTCAGCTCTAGTGGCCTAACGGTTAGTCTTATCTGAAATATGAGAGCATATAACGATAGGGAATTGGATGATCTACAATTGTGGTCCTTTGACTTTTTGTCGTACATCGCACCGTTAACCCTCCAAACTGATTTTTGTGAAATTTATATTTAGATTTAGGGCCCTAGCGACTAAATGGTTTGTCCTACAAAAATGTTTAAATGACAACTTTTATAGGTCTTTTTAATATCAACAATTTTGATTCTAACATACTTTGCCGTATCTCTTTCCGTTTACTCTCAAAATAATTTTTCACTTTTTCCCAGTTTTGTGATAAATAAGCAGTGGCTTTTGGCCAACTAGAGAAATCTTAATTTTAGTATATTTCAACTCTAGCGGCTAAACGGTTAGGCCTTTCATAGATTTGAGACTACTACGGTACTGAATTGGATGAACTACGATTTTGGTCCTGTGACTTTTGTCGTACATCGCACCAATTGCGTAAATCTCCAGACTAATTTTTGTGCAATAGCGTTTTCAGTTTTTCCACTCTACTGACAAAACGATTGATCCTATCGAAAAATGTTGCTGAATATGAATGAAATATTTTATTAATGGCTTACAGTTTTCAGAACATTTTGCCGTATCTCTACACATTAGCTCTGAAAACAGATTTATTGCAGGACCAGAATAGTTACCGAAAACTTGAAATTGGGGACCTTACCTTCCTTTAAGAGACAATTAAAAATATGAATTCAGCTATTGTCGGGGCTGGTGTTACTAATTTACATACTTTTAGTAAGTTCCTCCTCGGATTGTAGGGAATCTTTTTAAAACTTTGGAGTCTTTTGTGATTTCTATCTTGTTTATTAGATGTTATATTATTTCATTTTAATGTTATTTTATTGTTTTCACTGATTTATTGCAACAATTTTTGACGAATTTAAAAGCTTTAATTATTATTGATTGTGAGAAGTGTGCATTAGCCCTTTGTTACTGTCTTGTTTGTGCACTTCTTTGGTAAAGCTAACCTGTTTAACACTCGACTTTTTTATTTACAAACTAATTCAGCGAACACATTGGAGTTAATAACCCTCAACAAGCCCGTTCACTTCATCAAGTTTTTACAGAAATTACGGAATTGGGGCAACAAATTAGGGAGTGGACCCTCCATTCAGCATAACACCCAGAATAAATAATTATTATATCACACTCAAAATATTTTAACAAATTTTAACTACGAAGAGTTATTAAAACCGATTCATAGGAGATTTTCAAAGCTTTTTTAACTATCGATTGTGAATTGTGTGTATTGAACGGTTTTGTTACTGTCTTGGCTGTTCAGCTCTTCCTGTGGAACTAACCAATTTCATACTTGACTTTTTATTAATTTACGAATTTAGGGACACCCCTAAGGGGGCATGGGGGCGGAGCCCCCATCGAGCCGTAGGCGAGTCCATAATATATACAGCCCCATGTGTAACTGACTCACTCACTTATATGGGATACGAAGTTCTGACATAACTATTTAAGCTAGAGACTTGAAATTTGGCATACGTCTAGCCTGAATGGTCAATGCTAAGGATAAAATCTTAAACTTGCAAATTTGTAGTTTTAACCTACTAAAAAAAATTCAAAATGGCGGACTTCCGAAATTGTAATTTTAGTTTTTTGGCTCTAGCGGCCAAACGCTTCGTCCTATCTAAAATTTGAGAACAATACTACGATAGGGAATTCAATTATCTACAACTTTGGTCCTGTGACTTTTTATCACATCTCGCACCGTTAAGCCTCCAGAGCGTTTTTAATGAAACCCCGTTTTTTGTTTTTGGGCTCTAGTGACTAAACGGTTTGTTCTACAAAAACTTTTACACAACAATTTTGATAGATCTTTTAAATATCTAAAATTTTTATCTTTACATATTTCACCGTATCTCCTCTCGTTTACTCACAAAATACATTTTTCACTTTTTCCGGATTTTTGAACATAAGTAGTGGGATTTTGCCGGTTCTGGAACAATAGAGAAATCGTAATTTTTGGTCCGGATGAGCTAGAAACTTGAAATTTGGTACACACGTAGTTTGTATGGTTAATACAAAGGGGAAATCGCAAAACATTGAGTTTTCAAATTTTAACCCCCTAAAATTTTGTATGGTAAAATCTACACCATGTAAGGCATTTTCTAAATACTCTGTAACTTTTGAACGAGAGGTTCTATCTCGAATCTGAGGGATAATTCGTAGTCAGGAATTAGACGCTCTACAAGTTTAGTCCTGTGAAATTTTGCCGTATCTCACTCCCTTCACCCTTAAAAAAGGGCTTACTTTCAAAATTTCCAAATTTTTTCACAAAAATCTCGCTATTTTAAAATTTTTTATTAACTAATATGGCACACGGATGCTTGAACTTTAGTACATATTATGGTATCAACTAGATCTTACCTTTGTGGCAGCCATTAACCAATTTAAATTATAATTAAGTCAAAAAACCTTGAAAAACCCAAAATTCTTAACATGTTTTCGTGTAAAGTGTTTGTAAATTACTTTATTCTGCCAAATACACTGCCATATTGATATTTGTTTTGCTAGTATTACATTCTATTGTAAACGTTCTACAAGTTCAGTCCAATGCAGTTTTGCCGCATCTCACCCCCTTCACCCGTAAAGATTGGCGTACTTTCACATTATCGAAATTCTTTCACCAAAATAGCTCTATTTCAATATTTATCGTTTACTTTTATGACACATACATGCCTCAAATTTGGTATAAACTGTGAATATATCTAGTTCTTTCTATAGAAGCAGCCATTGGCCGATTTCAATCCAAGATTAGTAAAAAGACTGTGAAAACACTAAATTATTAACCTTTTTTATGTACAGTTTTCGGTGATTTTGTTAAACCCGGTAAAGATACTGCCATTACGATGTATGTTTTGGCAGCATTATATTTTTTAGATGCTTTTTAAGTTCGGCCCTTAAGATTATTTAGCATTTCACTCTCTTCACCCCAAAAAAGGCGTATTTTCAAAATTCTTTCACAAAATTTGAGTTATTTTAATATTTTTTTATTTACTGTTATGACACTTGGATGACTGAAATTTAGCTCCACAAACACACCCTGAGCATTTTTTATAAAATATAAAACAAAAGTATAAATTTAAACTTTAAATATCAAGAGAATATCTTAAATGCTTAAGATTTCCTGAACTATTATAAAAAGTCAGAGAAGATAAGTATAGAGTTGGGGTGGAGGCCTCAACTAGCCTGTTCAGTTCTTAAGACTTAGAACAATTAACGAATTCGGGGCAACCCCCAAAGGGGGCATGGGGGCGGAGCCCCCATCGAGCCGTAGGCGAGTCTAATAAACTATACAGCCCTTTGTGTAACTGACTGACTCACTTATATGGGATACGAATTTCTGACGTAACCATTTAAGCTAGAGACTTGCGATTTGGCATACGTCTAGCCTGAATGGTCAATGCTAAGTGTAAAATCTTAAACTTGCAAATTTTTAATTTTAACCTACCAAAAAAAATTCAAAATGGCGAATTTCTGAAATTGTAATTTTAGTTTTTTCGCTCTAGCGGCCAAACGCTTCGTCCTATCTAAAATGTGAGAACAATACTACGATAGGAAATTTAATTATCTACAATTTTGGTCCTGTGACTTTTTATCATATCTCACACCGTTAAGCCTCCAGAGCGTTTTTAATGAACCCCCATTTTCGGTTTTTGGGCTCTAGTAGCTAAACGAGTCGTCCTACAAAAAGTTTTAGATGACAATTTTGATAGATCTTTTTAATATCTACAATTTTGATTCTTACATATTTTGCCGTATCTCCTCTCGTTTACTCACAAAATACATTTTTCACGTTTTCCAGATTTTTGAACATAAGTAGTGGGAAAATACCGGTTCTGAAACAGTAGAGAAATCGTAATTTTAGTCCGAATGAGCTAGAAACTTGCAATTTGGTACACACGTAGTTTGTATGGTCAATACAAATAGAAATCCCAAAACATTGAATTTTCAAATTTTAACCCCCTTTAAAAAATTATTTTTTCATGGTAAAATCTACACTATGTAAGGCTTTTTTAAATACACTGTAACTTTTGAACGAGAGGTCCTATCTCGAATCTGAGGGGAAATTCATGGTCAGGAATTAGACGCTCTACAAGTTTAGTATTGTGAAATTTTTCTGTATCTCACTCCCTTCACCCTTAAAAAGGGGCATACTTCCAAAATTTCCAAATTTTTTCACAAAAAAATTCGGTATTTTAATATTTTCTCCTTACTAACATGGCACACGGACACGTATGCTTGAAATTTAGTACATATTATGGTCTTAACTAGATCTTACCACAGTGGCAGCCATTGACCAATCTCAATTATAATTAAGTCCAAAAAAAATTGAAAAAACACAAAATTCTTAAAACTTTTTCGTGTTAAGTGTTTGTAAATTACTTTATTCTGCCAAATATACTGAAATATTGATATTTGTTTTGCCAGTATTATATTCTATTTAAGACGCTCTACAAGCTCGGTTCTATGCAATTTTGCCGTATCTGACCCCTTTCACCTTTAAAGAGTACTTTCACAATGTCGAAATTCTTTTACCAAAATTACTCTATTTCAATATTTATCGTTTACTTTTATGACACATGCATGCCTCAAATTTTGTATACACTCAAAATATATCTAGTTCTTACTATAGAAGCAGCCAAAGGCCGATGTTAATCCAAGGTTAGTAAAAAAACTGTGAAAATACTAAATTATTTACCTGTTTTATGTATAGTTTTTGGTGATTTTGTTAAACCCCGTAAAGGTTTAGTGCCATACCGATATACTTTTTGTCAGCATTACATTATTTTTAGATTATCTATAAGCTCGGCCCTTAAGATTTTGTAGCATTTCACTCTCTTCGCGAAAAAAAGGGTTGTATTTTCAAAATTCTTTCACAGAAATTGAGTTACCGTATTTTTATATTATTTATTTACTGTTATGACAATTAGATGGCTGAAATTTAGCTACACACACATATCACGAGCATTATATATAAAATATAAAAGAAAAGTATCAATTTAAGCTTTAAATATCAAGAGAATATCTTAAATGCTTTAGACTTCCTGAACTATTAAACTAAGTCAGCGAAGATAAAGATAGAGTTGGGGTGGAGGCCTCAATTAGCCTGTTCAGTTCTTAAGATTTAGAACAATTAACGAATTCGGGGCAACCCAAAATATGGGCATGGGGGCGGAGCCGCCATCAAGCCGTAGGCGAGTTGCCAGGTATATACAGGGTGTCTTTAAAGTCCATCACCAAACTTCATAATATGACTAATTGGGTCAAAATAAGCAAAAAAGTAATGAAGGTATGTCCTAAAATTCATATTTACCCAGATATCCGCCATTTTGTTTTTTCCACTTAATAATTTTTATTTCGGTGACGGAATAATTTAGGAGCTTCATATTTCGCATGATTCTTTATAATACTAATGTCCATTTCCACAATAAAAATTATTTTTTTCCAATGCATGTTTTCAAAATGGCGGCCATTTAAAATTTTTAAACTCAAATATCTCAAAAACGGTAAAATTTATAAAAATGTTACAAGAAACAAAAAAGTTGAAAAATTATCTAAACAGTGATACCAAGTTTGTAAGGATATAACAACAAACAACGGAGTTATTGTGGTTTTTCTGCAGAAAAACACTGATTTTGCACTATGATTAATGCCAATTTAGGTTATTTTAAGAGAAAAATCTCAATAGCTCCGTTATTTGTTGGCGGATCCTTACAAACTTGGTTTTGTTGTATAAATAATTTAATTTGTCAACTTTTGTGTCTCTTGTAATATTTTTATAAAATGTACCATTTTTGAGATATTTGATTTTAAAAATTTTAAAATGGCCGCCATTTTGAAAATATACATCGGAAAAAAATAATTTTTATTGTGGAAATGGAAATTAGTACTATAAAGATCCATGCCAAATATGAAGTTCCTAGATTAATCCGTCACCGAAATAAAAATTATTAAGTGGAAAAAAATTGCGGATATCTGGGTAAATATGCATTTTAGGACATACCTTAATAGGAACCTTTTTGCTTATTTTGACCCAATTAGTCATATTATGAAGTTTGGTGATGGACTTTAAAGACACCTTGTATAGTTAAGACATTGCACCATGGTAATTTTTTTTAGAGCCTTTCCTATAGTCATCAACAGCTTCTTGAGCTCGATCTACAATGGAGAAGTACAAGTTGATCACTTTTCATTAGAATTAATATCTCAGATGAAAGGCATTGTACCAAGCAAAACGATAGTACTACAAAATTATATTTTGAAGTTAAACTATCTCCAAACCAGTTTTCGTCGATTAATAGACTATTCATTACAACAAAATAACTAGATATATAGCATGCTAAACACAATCCTGTGTATATTAAGTGCAGCTTCGATGTTTGGCCACTAAACTGATTTCTAACTATTAATCCTTGAAAAATAAAGAACGCTTTACTAAGCCAAATATATCCATGATCTATATAAGGCGTCATTTTACTTTTACTATTGTTGTAATTTTTTGTTTGGGTGTCCGTTGCTATAGTAGAGGTCAGACAGACCACTTGCATCGATAAATGTATTTTATTTTTAAGGCTGCGGTCTACCCAAGCCAAAACAACAACAATGCCGAATGCCGCCTCGCGGCCGTAGCGCTATGCGAGTTTGATGGCTGCAGAGGTTTACGGGGATCGTGTTTCAGAATTAACCGATTAAGATAGAGATTAGCTGTTAACTTTTTCTAAAAGTAGAAAAAAGGATCTAGTCGGCTATTTTTTTTTTTTTTGAATTTTTAAATAAAATTTCTAATTTCAGTAATAATTGTCTAAAATCATCTGTTTTTTAGTTTTGCAAATGCAGAGGTTTACGGGGATCGTGTTTTAAAAATAACCTCTTAAGATAAAGATTGGCTGTTAACTTTTTTTTAACGTAGAAAAAAGGATCTAGTCGGCTATCTTTTTATAATTTTAAAATAAAATTTCTTATTTCAGCTATAACTGTCTAAAACATCTGTTTTTTATCGATTTTTAACTGAAGTTTTCTATTATTTTTAATGAACTAATTACAAAAGTGTAACAGAGGGAAACTAGTACTGTCATTCTTCTTTAATATGACACTTTATTTATAGCTCTAGGCTTCATTTGGCAGAAGATAACACGATTCTAAAAAACCCTTGCATTTGGGTGCCCGCCAAGGGTAGACTCGAGCCCGGGACCACCCCGGTCTACCCCTGGCGCGCACCCAAATGCAAGGGTTTTTTAGAATCGTGTTATCTTCTGCCAAATGAAGCTTAGAGCTATAAATAAAGTGTCATATTAAAGAAGAATAACGGTACTAATTTCCCTTTGCTACACTTTTGTAATTAGTACATTAAAAATAATAGAAAACTTCAGTTAAAAATCGATAAAAACAGTTGTTTTTAGACAGTTATAGCTGAAATAAGAAATTTTATTTTAAAATTCTAAAAAGATAGCCGACTAGATCATCTTTTCTACGTTAAAAAAGTTAACAGCAAATCTCTATCTTAAGACGTTAGTTTTAAAACACGATCCCCGTAAACCTCTGCATTTACAAAACTAAAAAAAACAGATGATTTTAGACAGTTATTACTGAAATTAAAAATTTTATTTAAAAATTCTAAAAAAATAGCCGACTAGATCCTTTTTTCTACTTTTAGAAAAAGTTAACAGCTAATCTCTATCTTAATCGGTTAATTCTGAAACACGATCCCCGTAAACCTCTGCAGCGCCTAGCGCTACGGCCGAGAGGCGGCATTCGGCATTGTTGTTGTTTTGGCTTGGGTAGACCGCAGCCTTAAAAATAAAATACATTTATCGATGCAAGTGGTCTGTCTGACCTCTACTATAGCAACGGACACCCAAACAAAAAATTACAACAATAGTAAAAGTAAAATGACGCCTTATATAGATCATGGATATATTTGGCTTAGTAAAGCGTTCTTTATTTTTCACGGATTAATAGTTAGAAATCAGTTTAGTGGCCAAACATCGAAGCTGCACTTAATATACACAGGATTGTGTTTAGCATGCTATATATCTAGTTATTTTGTTGTAATGAATAGTCTATTAATCGACGAAAACTGGTTTGGAGATAGTTTAACTTCAAAATATAATTTTGTAGTACTATCGTTTTGCTTGGTACAATGCCTTTCATCTGAGATATTAATTCTAATGAAAAGTGATCAACTTGTACTTCTCCATTGTAGATCGAGCTCAAGAAGCTGTTGATGACTATAGGAAAGGCTCTAAAAAAATTACCATGGTGCAATGTCTTAACTATACAAGGTGTCTTTAAAGTCCATCACCAAACTTCATAATATGACTAATTGGGTCAAAATAAGCAAAAAGGTTCCTATTAAGGTATGTCCTAAAATGCATATTTACCCAGATATCCGCAATTTTTTTCCACTTAATAATTTTTATTTCGGTGACGGATTAATCTAGGAACTTCATATTTGGCATGGATCTTTATAGTACTAATTTCCATTTCCACAATAAAAATTATTTTTTTCCGATGTATATTTTCAAAATGGCGGCCATTTTAAAATTTTTAAAATCAAATATCTCAAAAATGGTACATTTTATAAAAATATTACAAGAGACACAAAAGTTGACAAATTAAATTATTTATACAACAAAACCAAGTTTGTAAGGATCCGCCAACAAATAACGGAGCTATTGAGATTTTTCTCTTAAAATAACCTAAATTGGCATTAATCATAGTGCAAAATCAGTGTTTTTCTGCAGAAAAACCACAATAACTCCGTTGTTTGTTGTTATATCCTTACAAACTTGGTATCACTGTTTAGATAATTTTTCAACTTTTTTGTTTCTTGTAACATTTTTATAAATTTTACCGTTTTTGAGATATTTGAGTTTAAAAATTTTAAATGGCCGCCATTTTGAAAACATGCATTGGAAAAAAATAATTTTTATTGTGGAAATGGACATTAGTATTATAAAGATTCATGTGAAATATGAAGCTCCTAAATTATTCCGTCACCGAAATAAAAATTATTAAGTGGAAAAAACAAAATGGCGGATATCTGGGTAAATATGAATTTTAGGACATACCTTTATTACTTTTTTGCTTATTTTGACCCAATTAGTCATATTATGAAGTTTGGTGATGGACTTTAAAGACACCCTGTATATACCTGGCAACTCGCCTACGGCTCGATGGGGGCTCCGCCCCCATGCCCCCATTTTGGGTTGCCCCGAATTCGTTAATTGTTCTAAATCTTAAGAACTGAACAGGCTAATTGAGGCCTCCACCCCAACTCTATCTTTATCTTCGCTGACTTAGTTTAATAGTTCAGGAAGTCTAAAGCATTTAAGATATTCTCTTGATATTTAAAGCTTAAATTGATACTTTTCTTTTATATTTTATATATAATGCTCATGATATGTGTGTGTAGCTAAATTTCAGCCATCTAATTGTCATAACAGTAAATAAATAATATAAAAATACGGTAACTCAATTTCTGTGAAAGAATTTTGAAAATACAACCCTTTTTTTCGCGAAGAGAGTGAAATGCTACAAAATCTTAAGGGCCGAGCTTATAGATAATCTAAAAATAATGTAATGCTGACAAAAAGTATATCGGTATGGCACTAAACCTTTACGGGGTTTAACAAAATCACCAAAAACTATACATAAAACAGGTAAATAATTTAGTATTTACACAGTTTTTTTACCAACCTTGGATTAACATCGGCCTTTGGCTGCTTCTATAGTAAGAACTAGATATATTTTGAGTGTATACAAAATTTGAGGCATGCATGTGTCATAAAAGTAAACGATAAATATTGAAATAGAGTAATTTTGGTAAAAGAATTTCGACATTGTGAAAGTACTCTTTAAAGGTGAAAGGGGTCAGATACGGCAAAATTGCATAGAACCGAGCTTGTAGAGCGTCTTAAATAGAATATAATACTGGCAAAACAAATATCAATATTTCAGTATATTTGGCAGAATAAAGTAATTTACAAACACTTAACACGAAAAATTTTTAAGAATTTTGTGTTTTTTCAATTTTTTTGGACTTAATTATAATTGAGATTGGTCAATGGCTGCCACTGTGGTAAGATCTAGTTAAGACCATAATATGTACTAAATTTCAAGCATACGTGTCCGTGTGCCATGTTAGTAAGGAGAAAATATTAAAATACCGAATTTTTTTGTGAAAAAAATTTGGAAATTTTGGAAGTATGCCCCTTTTTAAGAGTGAAGGGAGTGAGATACAGAAAAATTTCACAATACTAAACTTGTAGAGCGTCTAATTCCTGACCATGAATTTCCCCTCAGATTCGAGATAGGACCTCTCGTTCAAAAGTTACAGTGTATTTAAAAAAGCCTTACATAGTGTAGATTTTACCATGAAAAAATAATTTTTTAAAGGGGGTAAAAATTTGAAAATTCAATGTTTTGGGATTTCTATTTGTATTGACCATACAAACTACGTGTGTACCAAATTGCAAGTTTCTAGCTCATTCGGACTAAAATTACGATTTCTCTACTGTTTCAGAACCGGTATTTTCCCACTACTTATGTTCAAAAATCTGGAAAAAGTGAAAAATGTATTTTGTGAGTAAACGAGAGGAGATACGGCAAAATATGTAAGAATCAAAATTGTAGATATTAAAAAGATCTATCAAAATTGTCATCTAAAACTTTTTGTAGGACGACTCGTTTAGCTACTAGAGCCCAAAAACCGAAAACGGGGGTTCATTAAAAACGCTCTGGAGGCTTAACGGTGTGAGATATGATAAAAAGTCACAGGACCAAAATTGTAGATAATTAAATTTCCTATCGTAGTATTGTTCTCAGATTTTAGATAGGACGAAGCGTTTGGCCGCTAGAGCGAAAAAACTAAAATTACAATTTCAGAAATTCGCCATTTTGAATTATTTTGGTAGGTTAAAATTAAAAATTTGCAAGTTTAAGATTTTACACTTAGCATTGACCATTCAGGCTAGACGTATGCCAAATTGCAAGTCTCTAGCTTAAATGGTTACGTCAGAAATTCGTATCCCATATAAGTGAGTCAGTCAGTTACACAAAGGGCTGTATAGTTTATTAGATGAGTTTGATGGCTGCAGAGGTTTACGAGGATCGTGTTTCAGAATTAACCGATTAAGATAGAGATTAGCTGTTAACTTTTTCTAAAAGTAGAAAAAAGGATCTAGTCGGCTATTTTTTTTAGAATTTTTAAATAAAATTTCTAATTTCAGTAATAATTGTCTAAAATCATCTGTTTTTTAGTTTTGCAAATGCAGAGGTTTACGGGGATCGTGTTTTAAAAATAACCTCTTAAGATAGAGATTTGCTGTTAACTTTTTTTTAACGTAGAAAAAAGGATCTAGTCGGCTATCTTTTTATAATTTTAAAATAAAATTTCTTATTTCAGCTATAACTGTCTAAAACATCTGTTTTTTATCGATTTTTAACTGAAGTTTTCTATTATTTTTAATGAACTAATTACAAAAGTGTAACAGAGGGAAACTAGTACTGTCATTCTTCTTTAATATGACACTTTATTTATAGCTCTAGGCTTCATTTGGCAGAAGATAACACGATTCTAAAAAACCCTTGCATTTGGGTGCGCGCCAGGGGTAGACTGGAGCCCGGGACCACCCCGGTCTACCCCTGGCGCGCACCCAAATGCAAGGGTTTTTTAGAATCGTGTTATCTTCTGCCAAATGAAGCTTAGAGCTATAAATAAAGTGTCATATTAAAGAAGAATAACGGTACTAATTTCCCTTTGCTACACTTTTGTAATTAGTACATTAAAAATAATAGAAAACTTCAGTTAAAAATCGATAAAAACAGTTGTTTTTAGACAGTTATAGCTGAAATAAGAAATTTTATTTTAAAATTCTAAAAAGATAGCCGACTAGATCATCTTTTCTACGTTAAAAAAAGTTAACAGCAAATCTCTATCTTAAGACGTTAGTTTTAAAACACGATCCCCGTAAACCTCTGCATTTACAAAACTAAAAAAAACAGATGATTTTAGACAATTATTACTGAAATTAAGTAGTGGGGTTTTGCCGGTTCTGGCCCATTTCAAGGCCAAGCGGTTCGAACCGGCAGGTGTGGATGACAGTGATGGATGTGTTTTGTAAGTGGGTCAAGGCCATGTGGAGGGGGTTTTAAAAAAGCGGAGCCCCGAGGGGCTCAGTCGGGGCGGGGATTCGGGACGGGTCGGATCGGAGCGGGAGCG